>VZRJ01013676.1:1325815-1369563 GCA_013397565.1 Ptilonorhynchus violaceus | reverse complement strand
CCGGGGCCCATTGCCCCCGGGCCCCGGCGGTGGAGGAAGGGGCAGTGGCCCTGGGCGATCTCTGCTCCCGGAATGCGGGGAATGCGGGGGAGCTCCGCCCGGCCCGGCCCGGCCCCGCCGCGGTAGCTGCCCGCGACCCGCTGGGCGTGCGGAGACCGGGCGGGGGGAGCTGGGAGGTAACCGGAGCGGGGGTCGTGCCATGAGCTGAGGTCGCTTCTCAACAGCTTGTCCTGGTCTAACGAAACACACCTTGGATAGCGTCATGTTTAGCGTCACCTTCCTTCTAGCGTCCCTTCCTTGTGAAATCTCTCTGATGTACAAAACTCCACTTAGCAGCAGGAGGGGAAGGTATTTTTGTCCTGATGTCAGACTCATGAGGTCTGGTCTCGTGTTTGAAAGTAAGGTTCAGTTTCCTTCATTTTCTGGTCTCTCATTCTGTGGAGCTACAGCAGCAAGATGAAAGTTAACAGCTTGGAAGAAGCCAAGCTCAACTAAAGTCAAAACATCACCATATGTTAGTACTGCAACACATGCAATGTAGACAAATTTCATATTGCTGTGAGTCTTAAATCCTAATCTACAGCATACATGGACCTACCCAGTACTCCAACTGTTTCTGAAAATGGCTGGTTTCCAGTCTTTGTTACTTTATTTGCAGAACACCGTGACAGATCTCAGCTAGGAGTGGAAAAAAAATGTTAACTTGGCAAGTTTTTGAGGAGCTTAGATAATGTTTGTGTAAGTCTTTGAGTGTAAGTGATAATAGCACAATAATCTCAATGTATGAGCCTGTATGGTAAGCATAACCTATTCATGTAAGATTCTGTAGAAGAGAATTGTGTAAATTGTCTTAATATATACATGCTTAAGATTTCATTGCATATCCTTGTCAGTGCATTTGCAGGCTTTGGTGTAAGCCTAGTGATAGGTCAAATCCTCTGCCTCTTTTAATAAACTGGTCCTACAGGGAAAATGTATCAGCATCACAAGGTAATGCTTTGCCAGTTTAACATTATTTTGCAAGCACTAATCACAGTGCTACTTGCTGGCAATAACACTAATATCATACTCAGGTTCTTGCAGACTGTGATTCTACCTCACACATGGAGCTTTGGAAGAAGCTAAGAGTATTGTACTTCAGACCCCATAGAGAACTCCAAGATCTACTCAGAAGAATACTAACCCTGTCACTAGGCTGACCTAGCCTGAATAAAACAGGCTCTAAAATGGTCATAGTCATCTATCTTTAAAAAAAAAGGGCAAGTGATTTATCTTCATCAAATTCATATTGAACTTTAGTCAACAAAATAATAGCATTGAATAGAAATTTACTTGTCCCCTTCTACTTGTAGTAATCCTAATTTTAACAAACCAGAAATTCTAAAATTCTAATTTCAACAATGAGGGAATTGTGCACCTTCTGTCACACTTGTTCTATAAAAATTAGTCTTTCTCATTAACCAGGTTAATTTTCATTGCCAGCAATTCTTAAATGATGGTCTATAATTTCTTTGCAGGTATATTTGATAGGTGACTTTTCCCTGTTTTCAGTGAATAATAAAAATTAAAATACTATTAAAATACCCCACTATTACTTTTTCACTGCAAGAGCAGGAATGCCTACAAAGTGAAAAGTGGGAGAATATGATGTAGACAATTGCTGGGGAGGCAGACACTCCTCCACGCAACTCCTCTGTTGGAACAATGGCCTGTAGTATAAAAGTTTGTCGACGTTGTGTTGCTTTCCGCAGATGCAGGTTCAGCCAATGCAGCAACCAGACAGACTGGATACTGAGGGCTAGGAGGAAATGTCTTCAAAAGGTAGAGTATGTACTTTATATGCAAGTCTGCTCCTACTCCTCTTTCTGCTTCCCTTGCGAACACCACTTGCCTCATCCCCTCCCATCTCCATTTTTCTATAGAAATGAAGAAAGAAAAAAATATTAACCAATATTTACGAAGTATAAGACTTAAAATTCCACCTGCTGTATGGTAAATTATATAAAACTTCTCCCATAGAAGAATCTTTTGGGGAACCACTCTCTTAGCAGTCAAGAGACAATTTTCTGATTCCAACTTATGACTACAAATATTGTGTTTACTGTGAGCAGAAAAATGGTCACTTATAATGATGTAGATTTTTTTTTCCCCCCATTGCCCATGCATTTCCATACCAAATGACTGGTCCAATTTTGTAGAGATTGTGGTGCTTGGTTCAAGGGGCCAGTGATATCTGTATCTTGTAAATCAAGTCAATTGCCTGTCTTGGATAACTGAGGTTGCATGAAAGCCATCAGAATTTGGGGAATGCCTAAGATAACAGAAGAGAATTTGGTTATAGAAGCAGATAAAGCCGGAGATACTGAACCCAAATAATTTGCTTCTAAATCTGTTTCCTTTGTGAAAGGTGTTCTAATTTTGTTGACCTCTTTCTAAAAGAAAGAGTTTGTGCTTATTTGTTGGGGTAAGTATTAAAACATGTTATACAAATACCTTCTACTCTCCTCCCAGTTCTTAAAAAACCCCAGCAATTCTATTTAACTTTAAAAATTGAAACGTCTGTAGCTTAACAGAAAGTCACTCAACTTACAATATATAAAAGAATGAAGATTTAGTGCTTATTAGTTATGGTATGGTTAATTTTTGAGATTTGTGCTGAAGTCATATTTAGCTAGAAATTGAAATTTCATTGAAATTCATACACTGACATTTAGTGTTTTGTTAAAACACTTGGAATTTATGGGTAGGTAGAGAAAAATAACCAAAACATGGTGTGTATTTAACCTAGGTTTTTTGGAAAAAGGGGTTTTAACTGCAGTTAATAAATTGCTGGTTCTTATCTCTTATTTGATCATTATTATTCTTAGGACAAGCAGAGATTCCCAAAGATACAGGTGGGAGGCTAATGAAATTTTCAGGAGCACTCCTGCTGAAATTCCAAGTCCTACTTGTGTTTTCTAAGTATCTTCTAGTGAGATTTTCAAATGGAGGTGTTTTGAAAGTTTTTAAAACTACCATGTCTGAATCTCTACTTCTTTTCTGTGAATAGACAAAAGGAAGAAAATGAGCTTTCCTACCTTTTGAGATTCAAGTGTTCTCCAGTTTTGCATTCACTTGTTAAGATGCTTTTCTAGAGCATAGGAAAATGTTTTCATGCTTTAGAGGTGTCAGAGGAAAATAATTTGGAATTAATATAACCCTTTTTCTTTTCATGTGGTATTATTTTAAATAACAGATACAGCTATTTATAGCCAGCAACAGTGTCAGAGGTCAAACATTTAGGGTGGGATCCATCTTATCCAACTTCAGTAATGTAGAAGTTAGGCATGTAGTCTCAGTCAGTCATTGAGGCTCCTTCTACAGATACATCGGGATGGGGAGGGGAGAGAGGCAGTTCTGCAGGGAATTCATTCAGTGTTGAGATATTCATCCTGCTATCTAAATCTCTGGTCTTTGAAGGTGCCTATCTCTGTATTGATTTAAGATGGAGCCTGGATGACTAGCTCTGATTAGGGAACAGGCTTTTGGGTGGCTACAGTTCAGATGGGTTCCCTCACAACCAGGAGAATAAAATCTCTAAAATGTCAGTATGGGTAGGAGCGCTGGGGTTTGTGCGTGTATTAAAATGATGTCTCTTTCCTAAATGAATGAGTGGATTACTTTATTACAGAATACAACTCTCCTTTCAAAAATTGCATTTTGCATTTGCTGTAATGCAGGAGGAACTGGCTCTGAGTAGGCAAGCAATTTAAGAAGCTGAGTGACAGAAGTACTTCTAACTTGCCAGGCAGTTATTGTGGTGGCTGTGGTGCAGTGCCGTTTGACAGATGATACAAAAGACTTAATGTTTCAAGGGGAGTTCCCCAGCAGGAGCCTAAAACCCTTAGTGAAATACAGTGTAAAGTAAGCGTGTATATTTATATAAGAAAGGTATATTAATTTGTTACTGTGGCCTTAAGTAGCCTTTCATTCCAGAATCAAGCTGACTTCCTAAGGCTGCAGCAATAAAAGTTCATACTGAACAATAGTCATATGCTGCCATGCTTGAATTCACATTCAGCCAATGCATTTCAAACCCCACCAAACCTGTTCAGAGATAAATAAACTACAAATAATAACCTAAAGGAAACACTTTGATGTCTGTTTGGTATACAGTATTTAAGACACGTGAACAGGAGAAAGGTACTTTTTCATCACTACCTAGTAATATTCTAAAGTAATATAGGCTGGACTAGGTGACTCATGGTCTGAAGTTTCCATACCCAACACTCAGTGCATCATTCTGAGCAGGAGTGTAACAATTAAAGCAGGAGTGAAGCATTATGTGTGTGTAGCATAGCTGTGTGCACTTCCTGGGGATTTGGGTGTCTGGTACGTCATGTGTTCCAGCCCTGCTTTTGGTGGATTAGAGGTAATTTCTTTAAACAATAACAGAAATTGTATACTTAATCCAATACACATGATGCAAAACCTTGTATTAGTGGAAAATGCTGTGGTCTCATTGGGAATGTGTTGCTATCCACTCTATAAAATTAGTACACTAAAAGGTATTGTTTTATGTTGTAGCTACAGAAGATACGGTCCTGTAAGACAGATGACATGCCATCATTTTTATAGATGGAAAATCTTGTTCTGCTCCCCTATAACAATGAAGCCATTAATTATATGCAAAGAGGTGGAGAAAACAAAAACTTTAATGTCCTGGGAGAGGTACTCTCTGCTTGTACCTTTAGGCTTCATAGCCATTTGGGCTTTCAAGATGTTTCTTTACAAAAATCCCTTTTTCTTAAAATTTTCAATATGCCCATGATGAGTGCAGGTATCTAAGATGAGCCAGATGATGGGTTATTAGTTGAAACATTAATTAGCACGGGGACAGTCAATCCTTCACTCCTCAGTGCTTTTATTTATGTGCTACTGTGTTTTGGGTGTACCACTTGGCTAATGTGAGGGGAAAAAGGATAGGTCATGTTTTAAGATTGAGTCCAGCTATTTAATTTGTTACTGAAAGATTAAAATTGTTCTCATGTATCTCATCCATGACTTAATGAGTCAGTTACTTCAGTGTTTTTAACAATTTCTGTATGAAGTGATTTCAAATACTTTCTCTTTCAGCGGAAAGCCTAATGCAGAATTTGGTGGTACATGATTAGTTTTTACCTCATGTTGCAAAAATGGTGGGTGGTTAATCGTCAACTTTTCTATTAACCACATCCCTTCCTTGTTTTAGATGGCCAACTACTTATTTAATATGCCTGAAAACAATTTCCATTCTTTTCTTATGTTTACATCTGTATCAGATGCAGGTTTGTTTTCATATTAAATTTGTATTATTGCAATATTCAAAGCCAGTAATTCCTAATTTGAAATGTGCATCTTCTACCATAATTTGTCTTTTTCTTAGCTAGCTTACTTGAAGTAAACAGATCTAGTAAGAACAAACACAAAGCGGGGTATCATGTAGTGGACCTCACGCTTCCTGGTAATGGGTGAACCTGAAGGATTGCAGCTTGGAAGGGGAGTTTGGGAAAGTCCTCTGCTCAATTCTGAAGTCTGAGATATACTGAAAGGTATTTTCTAGCAATTACTGACCAAGTGATGTGCAAAGGAGGCTTAGAGAGGAAAACTTGCCTCTGAGCAGAAGAATACTCACGTATAGTAGGAGAGAAAAGTTATAAACCAAATTAAATGTATATTTAAAAAACCCCTAATCTGTTTATACTTAGTATTTAAGCAACTACATTATTAAGACTACACAACTGGAAATAACATTCTTTACCTTTTTTTCGGGTTTGTACTCACAGGTTTTACAGACTGGAATACACAAGGTACGTTTCCTCTGAAAAATACAGTACAGAGATGGAATTCTGTGTAAATAAAACACCATTGCAGATGTGAAACATTATGGGCTTCTGATTAAAGATACCACTTTACAGAAAACATTTCTGCACTATATCTCTCTGATATATATCTATAGATAGAGATACATATAGGTATAGATATAGATATGTGCGTGTGTCTGTGTATATATAAAAAACACCACCTTAAGTGATCACTTTTTTGGTCTTTTGATTACCAAAAATTGTAAGAGCATGGCTGTCTTCTATACAGGTATATACAACTTACTGTGAATCCAAGTTTTTCGGTCACAGACACTTTTCTAGTAGTGCATTTTGACAGAAGAGCATCTGCACTCAGGTAATCTGACCAGCAGATGTAATCTAACATTTGCAATGATGTTTTTTGCATGTTATAAAAATACTGGGTTTGTGCCTTATTGATGATTAAGGTTCATCCCTTCTGTTTGTGTAAATATTCCTTTTCCATGTAAAGCAACAGTGTCATAGTCCAGGGAACATTAATGAGACAAGTTGATGCTGTCTCCAAATGCCTTGTTTTGTAATCTTCCAGAAATACATTTCTGAGTAATTTTTATTTTTACTAGTGTTGTGATCCTACAACAAGGTTTACTACAATTCTTAGCTGCATAAACAGAAGAATGTCAACAGTAGAGGCAGATGAATTGTGTAGGGCATTGATGGAACCTTATTGAAAATGATTCAGTGAAAAGCTCTAGAAATAGTGACAGTAGAAAATGTGTCACTGGTATCTGTTTAGAATCTATTTTAGGTTGACTTATTCAAAGAAGATACCATAATATGCAGCTGAACCTGAGAATATTTAAAAGGCTGGAAAGGAGTGTGTTCATCACGGAGGAGTACATCCAATAATAACCTACTTGCTGGGGGATAATTAGATGCCACTTTAAAGGTTTGTCTACTGCTTATGTCTCAAATTCAAAACCAGTATTTCTATTCTGTAAATGGACAAGCTACAGCACAAGGTACTGGGGATCTTTTTTCTATTTATTCCATCTCCTATGGGAAAGTCCTAAACATTTTTTTTCTTGCCTTCAGTCTCTGTTCTTCTAGAAAGGCCTGCGTACATGTTTAACTTACTAGCCTGAATTTAAAAAGAGGTGTGATAGTTAGCATTAATAAGAATACATGATTTGAAAGCAAAGTAAAAATATTTTTTGCAATATTTCTTTTCTAGTTGCATTACTCCAGAAGGATTAACTAAATCAAAGTATGCTGAACAGCATTATGTCTCAGTGTTTTTACTTAAACTAAGAGTCAGGTCCTTTGTTAAAATTGGTATGACTCAAATTCTTAGCTTACCAAAAGAAATAGAGAACTTAAATTTTAGCCAATTATTTTAAAGAAGTGTCTAGAGATCCTAACTGAGACCAAAAGAATTTTCTTTTCAAGCTGTATGTGATAGGTGGAATAGAACAGCAGGAGTATAAGGACAGAATTGTAATGTCAGGTATAAGAGAATTTAAACAAGGCTATTTCTCTGTCTAAGTGCACTACATTAAAAGGTATCTGAAGCATCAAGAGTAAAGAGTCAATAATAGTGCTGAAAAAAAGCATAGTTTGAGACATACTCATTATCTCTCTCTCTGAACAAAATAAACAACAGAATTAATTATAAAAGTGGAAATGCTTTTGCCTAGACCTCCCCCAAAAGGGTATCCCTCCCTGTAGTCTTGGTCCTTTATCAAATGCCTGCTCACATTCTAGTCCATTTTATTAATCCCTCCTTTTTCCTCCCATAGTACTCTGCTTCTGTTCAGTTTAGTTGTTGCCATTTTGCTTGTTTACACAGTATTCCATATGAAATATCTCACAACAGTTTCTACTCCATACCTAAAGAATGCCCCCTTAATTGCAGCAATTCTTAATATTATCCAAAGCATGCTAAACACAACAGGTTAAAACAAGAAATGAAGACTACAACTAATACTGCAGGAAAAATCTGTGTTGGCAGTAGTCACCACAGATGGGATTCATTCAGTATACTGCTCTTAGTTCTACCACCCACATAATCCCCATTATCATTTCCTAGCAAACACACTTCATTAGCTCTGAAGAAGTCTCTATTGTCTGTCCCAGCAGATTGCTGAAGGTACTGTCATGATATGGATCTAAAAGTTAAAGGTCATATCAATTAAAAGATGTTCCTTTAGGATTTTGAAGGTCATAATAATTAAGCATATTTTCATTTGATGACAACCAGTCATATAATTCGATGAACCACTACCAAATTTATCCTTTATAAGTAAAAGTATTCTTCCTCATCATCCAATGGTTCTCCCTGTTCCCTGCTTGTTTGTTCATTTGTCCCAATTAATTAAGTGACAGTATAAACTCAAGAAAGCGATGTGCTGTCACAGAGGAAGGAAGCAAGGCTCTGCCTTTGCTGGAGCATAAGCTGACATTCCTGATTTGTATACAGGGTGGAGTTCTGCATTCTTTTTATTGCTCTGACTGTTGACAGCGATGACAGTTCTTACAGGAGAGACAGTGCTTTGATCATGTGCGTAGCTGCGTATGAGGAGGGAACTTCCACTGCGTTATTATGAGGAACACAATGACTTAGGGAAGCTGGGTGAGTGAATGGGAAGATAGAAATTCTGATTCTTCTGCCCCTTTTCTGCAAAAAAACCCCCAAACTGTTGTGCTATAATGCAAGTTATAAAGCAGCTTTGCTGTAAACACGATCAGGAGAGGGGTCCAAATTAAAATGGAAAAAAATCCCAGCAAATGCTTGTTTTATTTTAGACGGGAAAAACCCCTTGAAATTATCAAAAATCACCTGATCTGATTCACAGATAGTTATATCAGCACAGCTATCAGGAGCAAGGCACTGTGGTGTAAGGGTGCAAACTGCACAAGCTGGTGTAGCTGCCAGAATACTTGTACTGTTAAACCACAACCAAAGACATCATAGTACTCTTAGCAGAATTTAATTAAAACACCCAAATTATCCATTCTTGTGGTGGTCAGTTCATTTTGAGGTAGGAGAGAGTAATTGTTTCCAAGTACTTTGCCTGCAGCAGTGGAGTAGACTACACAAGACTGTCTCATTTACGAGTTTTTCATAAATTACCAAATCAGTCATGTGGCTTTATATTCTTAAAAATAATATTAGCTGCTAAATGTTAGTTGCTAAAGGTCATGGAATTATAGTTTGAAGAACTTGTTCAAGCACTATCTTGTCACTTCTTGTTCCTCCATTTAACAAATTGTTAACTAACATATTTAATGCCTCAGGGAATTGCCATCTTACTATTCTTTCCTTCCTAGAAACTTTACAGATTTCCGTGAATGAAACAATAGAGATTTCACACATTGATTGCCTCTGTTTCGTTTCAGCCAGCTGGTGGTGATGTCACTCACAATCACCTGTGTCTAACAAGCACCTGATACTGTTCCTTCCTCAGGGACTGAAAGTACAATACACATGTACATACCAGCTCTGTGTCTGCATTTGTACTACAAACAGTGGATTGCTATCGTGATTCAGATAAACAGGAGACTAGTTCAGCTGTTTTGGTTACTTTGGATCATTTCCTGCAGCTTTACTCATCCTCCCAATTAACAGGAATACACATTTGGGTTTTTTCCAAGTCAGCCATTAAGGAGGTTAAGTAGGTTGGGCCTTGTGACTAATGTTTCCTTGGCTCTGATTGTATTTTGCTGCTCCCCTAGAGTATTCTATCATACTTTATTAGCATGCAGGAGAAACTCAGATTCCTAATTGTAGGACAGCACTTGAAATGCTCTAGAAATCCCCAAGCTCCACAATGAGAAATCCCAGTTGTAAGACCCAGCATGAAGGGGCAAATAGAGAAGTAGCTGTACTGTAAAAAGACCTCTTGCATTAGCATTGTCATTATTAACAGTTTCCTACTGCTGAGCTTTCATGTTCTGTATTGATTTTAAAAAAAAATTACCAGTGCCACAACAAAACTTAGTCAGGATGGTGCTGCAGTAATAGGATGAGGCTCTTAAACCCCTGAAGATGTTTGTTGTTCCACTAACATGGCAAAGGTATGAAACAGGTTTTGTCATTGCTGATGCCTTATCACAGACAACAAATTAAGAATGCAGTTGCTTAACTATTTTACTACACAAAGTTTAAATGTAATCCTGTTTTAGAAATGTCAGCAATATAAAGAGGCAGCAGCTAAAGGGAAACATCGTGATCCATCAATGTACAGTAAGCATATTCCTCACCAGTGTTTAGTTGTGAATCATGATGAATATTACCTCCATGCATTAAAGTCCTGATCTTACACTGTCATTTGCATAGAAAATGGGTTTGTTCAGAAGCAATAGATAAACACTTAGCTGGAACAAGAAAATCTTTTTGTTTTAAGTTAGCTTTAGAAATCACCTTAGTTAAATTACTAAAAAAGAAAAAAGGCACATATTCTAAAATAAAGAGTATTTACTTCAAGGGTGGGTACTCCTTGAAATGTTTTTCTACCTAGGGCTATGCTCCACGTGCTAGTGCTGCAATGAAAATTGATTACTCTTTCCACACCTCACTGTAAATATGAAATGGCTCTTACAATGCCTTGGTTTGCTTTTCTCTTTTGTCTTTTACACTACCTGGTATCCTTCAGCATAGAGGATCAGGAAGTATATAGATAGTACTATAGGTGTTACATGTTACGGGTGTGTTGATTTCTGCTTTTGAGTCAAGCCACTGACTGAATTTCCTCCTTCTGCTACTCAAGTAAAAATACAAAACAAAACATCTATTTAAACATAAACATCAGTCTTACTTCCCCGTCTTTTGCACGTATTTGTGCTAAGAATCACAAAGGAAGAAATATTCTATAGCCTTCATAGAAATTTCTGACAGAGAAGCACCAATGGAAAAACCAGTTGCATATGGCATTGTTTCAGTAGAAACTATGATTTTTATAACCCAGACACTGCTGCCCATATGTATTTCCTTTCTCTACCAGAAAATCAAGCAAGTCTGATAGCAAGAAGCGTTAAGACATGAAGTAGGTTAAGTTTACCTAGAAGTGCAGTTAAGTGTCCTCCAAGGGCAGGTTAGCAGAAGCTCCTCTTGCCTTTCAACCCAGGAGATCAGACAGCATGGTGATGTAGCTCAGTGCCAATGGTCTAGGTTCTAGCTAAGGTGAAGCAAATCCTGCAGTGATTAATGTTTTTTTTCCCTGGTCTGTTTGTGTGAGCTCTGTAATTGAAAATTGCTAAAGCAGGTCATTTGAAGTATGTGTGGTATCTTAGAAACTATAACTTAGTGATCATAAATTTGCATTACAAATGCTCTTATAGCTCTTTACTTGGCATAAATTTTCAATCTCAACTGCTTATTAAGTATACCACAACTCACCCACCCTGTAATTACCATTGGCCTAATATCTGTTCATTTAAGTTCCATTTTCTTCTAGTTTTTATTCTCTGTTCCCTTCTTCTGGATGCTTTTTGATTTTATGTAAAAAAATCAAATAGTGAGTTTTTCCTATTTCTCATTCATTCTTGTGTGAGGAGACACAGAAAAACCCATACAGAAATCATGAAAAAATCAGCTAAAACATATCAAGAAAAGGTGCAACAAAGAAAACTGTGGAAGGAATAAATGTCAAAAACACATGAAAGACAGATGTCCCCTTTTCAAATTCAGTGATGCTATACCTGTCTTCTTTAAAAAAGCTTTCAGAGAAATAAGACTGGTAATTTCACTTTACTCAGTAGGTACAGCTATTAAGCATATGGATAAATTTTGAAGAAATTAAAGGCACTACAGTGTCTGGAACATTTACCATCAGCAGGTAAGGTTATCACGTTCCTGAGTATTCAGATACAAAACATTTAAGCTATGGCCAGATACTGCAGTCAGATTGGAAAGCAAAACTTTAATCAAGCTGAAAGATTTAAGATGTTTCGGTGAAGTAGTTAAAAAGATGTACGTAAGCATTAAGTCATTAGAATGACTAAAGCCTCTTAATCTTCTCAAAAGCAGATTAGGCTAAATTTAAACAAAACATGACATGAAGTCCAGTTTTGGTTTTACACACTATCTATCCTTGTACAGAATTCAGTATGTATAGTTCTGAACACTGATTTTCATAAAATAGGATACATTCCTAGATTCTGCAAAATATACTTGCTATGGGGCTCCTTCTAACAGCTATGTGCAAAAACCACTAATGACCCATCCTACTAATACATGTATTACTTCTACATTTTCAGGAAAAGAGAAAACTCTTTGAAGTCAGTTATATGTTTGTGCTCATACCAACTGCTGCCACAGTGCGTGATTTCATTATTCCCTTTAAATTCTGAGATTTTCATAAGCTCAAATGGGAGATGGAAGCCCATGTAGTATCAATTTTCTTATACAATATGGGCATGTTATTACTTACTCCTTTGCAGAATTTGTGACTAAAGGAAGAGCCTTTCAGAGTAATTCCTTTGCTCTACTGAATACAAAGGACAAAAAAAAAAAAATGCACTTTCAAAAAAAATCTGTAAACATTTTGCATGGTGTTTTCATAACAATATGACTTTTGCTTTTAAACCTTGCAGAAGTGAGAACTCTTTAAAAAAATGTAAGGTTTAAAAAATAACTTTTTGTACACTTGGTTTCTGCACCACAAGTTGACAAAAAGCTGGGAATTAAGTCCTCATACTTGGCATCCTGTTAAATGACATTTTAAAAGTAAATAGCCAAAAAAGCTATTATTAGTGGGGCAAAAAAAGGAACCTAATTCTGTTAAGAAGTTTAGTTATAAAGATTTGGTCTCATTTAAAGTTCTGTTGAAAAAGTTTAACACGTAACTTCAAGAACTGTAGAAAAAAAAAAATGCTTATTCTAAAAGTTAGGTTAACAGTGCACTCCAGCGTATTTTGTTCAACATCTTTAATTACTTGTTGCTCAATGGATTTATTCTTTTTCCAATTACAGCAGATGGATCAGTTACAGCTCTAGCATTAATTTCCCTGTGGTTGTAACTTGCTTCATTTGCAGTAGCGATGATGAACCACCGAATTCATATTCCAAGAAGAGAAGAGATCACTAATGATGGCCAGAACCAGAGGACTCTGAAACAAAGACACGATTTAGGGTGTTCAAACAGTAAAGCAAATCAATTCAGGAATGCAGTGCAGGTCCTAGAACTGACAACTGTACCTACATCTGAGCACAAGAATTGGTAATTCAAATAAAACAATACCCTCAAACTGTGTACATAAATAAACTTGGCGAATATGAAAAATCCTCTTTTGCAAGTTTTAAAGCACTGTTATAGGCAAACACGCATTCTTCCTTGGCTTTGCCACAGTTCCTCCATAACTGAAGTTTATTTACGCTGTTATCCTAAGTCTACTGGGCAGTATTTTCTCTAATTACACATTTAAAAATTAAATAATGTTTGCATGTACAAATTCAACTGGGAGCAAATGGGTTCCCTCTCATGGTGCAGAAAGTTAACTGAGATACAGCATTTAATGAAAAAATAAATTCCAGTGTGCTGTCAGAAGAAACTGTCCATAAATACCTAAACACTAGAAAAATACAAATTCAAACCACAAGGTTATACTTTCTAGTTAAAATAGCAGGTACTCTTGAAATCATGCTAATTAAACTAATTCCATTAAATGGTTGTTACTATTTTTCAAAAAAATTCCTCGCCCACACAGTCAAGGTATAGAACTTCCATTCTACTCCTAAAACCTACACGAAAGACAGTTTATACAGAGGTAGCATCTGTGCAAATCCACAGATGTTTCTAGGTTATAAAACCATCAATACAACCAAAATTACTTATTTTGAAGTAGTCTTTAAACATTTGCTAAATCCATAATTTAAGCCCCAACCTGACATAAAATATTCTGAGTTAATTTTTACTGCACTCATTTAAAAATTACAACATGGTTTTAGACATCTAATACTTACTACTTCCTGCTCCTTTTTTGCCTGGGAAAAAAAAAGAAAAAAACCCAAGCTGAACAATGACAGTTAAAAATATATTTCCTATTTACTTTTTGCAGATAAATTTTAATTAGGTTATTATTAGCTTGAACAAAATTTCTAAGTGTACAATGTACTTTCCATGGTACATCTCAGTAAACTTTATACTGATTTTTAAAAGTTGTTTTTTTTTAATTAACCAAGACTCCATGCATTTAGAAATTGTAGTCATCAAGACTCCTACTGTAATTCAGAAGAAACATATATGGAATGTTACAATTTTACATAATATATGGATATATATACAGGCAATATTCAGACGTAAACTGAAGTGATACTTTTGCTTTAAGATTTTCTTGTGTAAGTAAAAAGCTTATTTTACATTCCCATTGTAATTGTTCTCCTAAAATACTGATTCGCAGTGTTCAGATAAAAAAAAATTCTTCGTAAGGAACACAGTCGTAAGAGGTTGTATGATCTCCACCCTCAGAAATATTCACTTAAATTGTGAGTAAGGTGATAGACAACCTGATCTGACTGCTCCAAGCAGTGGTTTGGACCACATAAGCCCAAAACGTTCCCTCCAATCTAATTTATCTTACAACATACTCTTGTATAAATCCATGTATTACTTGCAAAATTGTTCCCCAAAGTGCAGAAAGGGCTACAGCTATTAAAAACTATTTCCACTTTCAAATAAAGCTTGGCATACAGTCGCCATTTATCCAGGTTTTGGCCCTCAAAACCCTACACCAGGACATCTAAGTCATGAATTAAAGTAGCATGACATGAACACAAATTTGAAACACTCTGTCCATTTTGAATTCTCCTTGAAATAAAAGGTTACAGCAAAAGTTAAAGACTTTTTTTTCTTCCTCTCTACCTTAACTATTTGTATTTACTTAATACTCATTAAGTACTCACTAAGCTCAACTACTTATATTTACTTAAGCTTCTAAGTGCAGGGTATCAGTTTTGGAATGATACACATTATTTGGACAAAGCTAGAGAAATGCTGAGGTAATAACTCTCAGCTGTTCCCACAGCAAGGGGTTCCTTTCTCTGTGAACACTCTCTACAATTTAAGACATTTCATTGTTCATGACAGCCAGTAAAGGGTTTGACGGGATTTTTTGAGCATAGCCTAAATTAACAAACGGAACCTTTAAGACACCATGATTTGTTGTACCCTTCTGCTTTAATGGACTTGGCCCATTCAAATTTATTATTTTTACATTAGATATTCTGTTTATTTCTTTGAGAAAGTCATCCAATGTCACCAAGTAACACACATTCTCATGTTCAGTGATGTAGCTCACATTTTGAGGTGCATCAGTCCAAAATACGCTTTCACAAAGACTTGGCCCTAAGTAAGAGTGTTAATTTCTTATTTGCTGGATATCTTCAATGACTGATTTCTGTCACGAGTATTCTCTTCTATAAGCCTTATTTATAAAGTAACAGCTAATGAAGACTAACATGTAACTTACCCCCATAAGAAATTTTGTAGTAGGCATAAGCTGTTAATGCTACACCAACCCATATTTCTTGATACACGGTAGAGAAGTAGAATTTCATGGGTCTCAATGACTTTGGAATCATGGTCTGCATCATCTGAAAATTATAAAAAGTTTCGTCATGGTAAGTTTTGCAACCGTATTCTTACCTGCTGGATTTTTAATATACATAGACACACGCATATATATCCATCTATCTTTATGTATACACACATACACACTCCTGATACCTATGAACAGCAGTTTACAGTTTAAAAAACAAAAATCCCCAAATATGCAAAAGTACTTATTCCAAAGCAAAGAAATGAAAATTCAGAGTTAAGATTACAATTTACGGGCTAACACAAACACAAAAAGAATTACAGTTGATTAAAGGGTTCAAAGATGAGTCAACAGAACATTTACAGAGTAGCAACAGCTAGACTTCTCTCTCCCTCTCAGTGACAGCTTTTTTCTAATGTTTCCAGATTCCCTCAGGAGGAAGTCTCATTCCAGACAAGCAAGAGAGGCTCCTTCCTTGCACTACCAATTTAGCTTCTCTCCCTCAGAGCTGTCTCTTCCAGCATGGTAATTTTTACTCAAAACAGCAAAATAAATGATGTTAAGCTAATGAATTCGTGCTTTATCATGATTATTTGACTTTCAAAATATGCCCCAAGAGCAAGAAGCCTGTCAATGCTGGGGTTTTTTTCCTTTCCATGCAGCTTTGTTACACAAAGAGAAAACTGTAGGATGTTTTAAAATAAAGCTTATTCTAACTGCCATAAATGTTAGTTCACATTTGCACCACACTGCACTGAAATGTCCCATGTTCTACTGTCTTATCTACAGCATTTCACCCAATAGTCACTATTTACACTTATTACAAGCCAATAAAGTCAGCTATGCACATATATAGACAGTATATGGCACACCAGAGTCCCAGGAAAAAAAAAGGCAAAGTTAAACTTCTCTGTGGTAATTCTCACTTACTTATCTGCCATTTCTTAATGAAAAACATCCTTTGACCAGCCTCAAAGAAAAAAGGATGCAAAGGCAGCCAATATTAAAACAGCCGGAAAAATCTAAGTATTTCTTAAAGAATGAAAGCAATTTCGACGCCATTCATGTAAAAGTATAGACAAAGGCATATTTATCTTTGTTAACGGACAGTAATTTCAATCATTTATTATTGTGGCCAAAGTTCCTGAAACAGCTTTGTGCTTTCACCAACATTATTGATACTGCATTAATGACACTGCTCACCTAGATCTCCAGTATTTGTAGTATCAGATGAACAGTGGAATAAAAACAGTCACTCTGCTATAGCAAAATATCAAGACATACTAACAAACAAGGAGACGGAACAGAAAAGGAAGGAAATATTTCCCCACGGCTGCAGAACACAGGGAACAAGCAGTGCTGTCTCCACTTAATACCGTGCTAAACCCCGGCAGAGACCTTTCCCCAAGGCCTATGCGAGCGCGACGTCGTCCTGGCTATTGTTTTCTGAACTCTATCCGGCAGAACGCTGTATTTGCTGTCTCCTTGACCTCCCCACCACCAGGACCCCGCAGCCCGCGGCGCCCGAGGCCCGCCCCGCTGCACGGAGGTAGGCGGGTAACGGCAAAGTTCCAGCGCCGCTGGCCGCGCCTACCGTCCCTTCCTCCCTTCCCCGGCTGAACCAGCGCTGCCCCCCACCCCAAGACACCCCCGAGCGATACCCGGCACGACCCGGCCGAGGTTCGCCAGGCCTGGACCCACCGTGCCAGGGGAGCGGCGAAGGTCACGACCGGGAATGGGTCCGGTGCCGCCGCGGGGCGCGCCGGGAAGGAACGGGCGGCGAGCGGGAACAGCAGCGCCCCCTATGGCCATGGAGGACCAGGGCGCCCCCCTATCGCGGCGGTGCCAGCTCCGCTTCCTTCAGGATCACGGAATGTGTCAGCCTAGCAGGGACCACAGTGAGGCACCTGGTCCGGTCTCCCTGCTCAAGCCGGGTCATCCCAGAGCACATGGCACAGGATTGCATCCAGACAGTTCTTTAATATCTCCAGGGAGGGAGACTGCACAGCCTCTCTGGGCAATGTGTTCCAAACCACGGTCACTGCACAATAAAGAAGTTCTTCTGCGTATACAGGTCGATCTTCCTGGGCATCAGTTTCTGCCCGTTGCCTCTTTTCCTATTGCTCAGCATCCCTCTCAGCCATCTCTTCTCGAGGCTGGACAGGCCCAGCTCGCTCAGCCTTTCCTCATAAGAGGAAAGCTCCAGTCCCTTCATCATCTTTGTAGATCTCTGCTGGACCCAGTCCAGGAGCTCCATGTCCCCCTCGTTCTGAGGAGCCCAGAACAGGACACAGAACTCCACATTCACCTCACGAGGTCTTGAGCAGAGGGGCAGGATCACCTCCCTCGACCTGTTGGCAATGCTCTTCCTAGTGCAGATCTCAGACCTGCTTCCCAAGAAGGAGCATAGCAGGTGTCCCGTGCCAGGACAATGCCGGGAAGGGCCTGTCACGAGTTTGTGTAGTGTGTGGCTTAGGGAACGGCTTGTCCTGGAGCAGTGGGAGGCACCCGCTGGGCCAGAATCGGGAAGTCTGAAGCACCTACGTGCCTTCAGGGCCATTTCCTCCAGGCACCGGGAAGGACAGGGTGCCTGGGATTCCAGAGCAGTGCTCAGGCATTGTTCTGTGGGTGTGAGGGGGAACTGACCGCCCAGGCCTCCCATGGATGGGAAGGGAAAGCAGAACTCAGACCTTCTTTTTTTTGTGTTAAATGTTTTAGTGGGATCATAGACTGCGTTTACTTTTCTGCTGGGTGATTTACATAATCTGCAGGTGTATAGATTTGCTAAATATGAGCTTTGCGGCACATGGCAAGACTTCTTGCATCTTACATGGGTTTTTTTTGCATTTAATATAGGACCATAACTTATGTCGATGAAATACTGCATGTACCTCACCTCCTTCATTTAGAACATTCCAAACCTTGTGACATTTTTGTGAGGAAAATCCCCTTGTTTCCTTAATTTAGGATTTTGAGGCTGATATGTTAAGGAACCGGGGGCTGTAGTATCTTTGTCTCTCTACATATATCCTAGATTTGTATTTACCTACCAGACAGTAACAGTTCTAAAGCAGTCAGCCAAATACCTGCACTGGATCAGGTACTCAGTGTGAAGATAATAAAGCCTATGAGAGAAAGTAAGGGGCAGCCTTGTCTTTGTATTGGCTTTCATTGTCTATCTGATTTAACAAATTACACACAGGTGTTTTCAGTTATTTCAGAAGGGGGGAACGGCAGGATACAAAGGAAGTTCAAGTGACACATGTTTATTTTAGTTCTTATTCTTCTTTTGAAATTTATCCAATAGGGATGACGGGCTTTAGTGTTCAACCCTCCCTCATACTTCTGATCTGCGTGTGTATGTCTTGTCTTTCTAAGTAAGGCTTTTATGAGTTTTGCGGTTGGTTTAGGTTGACTGTCTGGGAAGGGAGGGCACATCCCGGACAGGAGGGCTGCCGGCGGGAGGGGCCGCCCCGCCCTCGGCTGCTGTCACGTGCCGGGGGCGGGAAGGCGCGCACGTGCTGAAAGGGCGGTGGCGCGGGGCCGCGTGCTGGGAGGTGCCCCTCGTCGCCATCCATCCCCACCCGTCGCCATCCGTCCGTCGCCATGCTGCGGAAACTCACCGAGGAGCGGAGCCGAGACTGGTTCACCATCGGCGGGGCCGTTAGCGCCGTCGAGTTCTTGGGCGAGGAGGCGTGGGTTGGCCCCCCTGGCGTTCCCCCTCGCTCCCCCACATGGGAACCACTGATGGCTTCGGGGTGAGTGCGGGGCGCTGGGTAGCTGCTCTTCGTGGCCTTCTTCCCTCCTCTCGGCTGTGTGCTCCTGGCCCTGGGTGTGCTTGGCATTTCCCAGGGTCTGAGCAGCCTCCTCTGGCTCTCCTACTCTGTGTGGGCCCGGCGTGTGCAGCTGTTGGATTCCAGCCTAAAATTCCCGGTAGTGTTTGTGGCTGATGTGTTTTTGTGCGTTTAATACTTAGTGTTACTTTCTGACTTGCTCCTTACCTTACCATCATCACTAGACATGCTGCATGTAGGATTTATTTTCTCTGAAGTGCATTAGCACTGGTTTGCAACTGCAGCAAGTCCTATGGAAAAACTGTGGAACAGTACTACAAAAGACCTAGTTTATTCTGATTAAGGTGTATTAACCTAAAATTGTATAGGTGCCAAGCGATAAATAAAGTGAGATTCGTGAGTTCATTGCTGTCGTGACCTAACTGAAGCACTTAAGTTACCAGAGTAAAGCTAGTTGGATGTATATTGACATGTTGCTTCATATGCATTCTTCTCAAATGGCAAAGTTCGCAGCCACGGAGAGGTGTATTTGTCTAGGAGCCAGGTACATTTGGTTTTCACTAGAGTCTGGATATTGAAATCCATAAAATACCTTACCCTGGATGCTGCTTGAACTGGAAGGTGATGTGGCTGTGCATATTAAACTTGGTGTTTAGACCAGGTTTGGTAGTGTATCTGTAGTTGCCATAGGAAAGTGTTTTGTATGAGCTTCCATATAGCAAAGTATTTTTCAAAGTGAGTGCCATGTACACTCTAGAGTGAGTGGTTTGGGGTTTATTTTTCCCTGTGTGATGTACAGCAGTAGAGGTTGCTGTGTTTCAGGAACTCTGTTAAAAGGTGTACATTGGTCTATGAGAAAGAATGACTGTTTTGCATGACATCTTGACAGCATGTAGTCTGATATGTCAGCAGAAACTGTTTGGGTTATCAGTTTCTGTCTTTGCTTTAAGTCACAGACAAAACTGGAACCTCAGAAACTATCCCTTTTTGTCCTTTAACGTAAACGTGCTGCCATTAGCAAGCTCTGAATCTCTGACTGAGAGGTACTGAGTTTTGTGCAAGTAGTTAAAATTTTCCAGAAGCGGCCAGACAAAATTTTAGACTTCTTTGAAGTTATTTATGGTGAATGTAATTCCTCAACCCACTGTGTTCAAAATGTTTGTGACTTCTCAGTCTTTATTTAGATGACAATAACATTTCTGTAATACTTACGAAGTTTTTGGCAAGAGATTCTTGAACCAAACTGAGTACTAAGCCACCAAAATGTATTTTGTACATTTCCTGAACACAGGAGAAATGAGCAGCATTCATCAAGCCTTGTGTGCCTAGGCAGAAGCAAATCTTTAATTTTTGTTGGGCAGATACCACACCTCTTTCCACTCACAAGCCTTAGCAGATAACCTAATTGTGAGTTTGACAGCTGTGTTAACGGGGAAAAGTTTTTTTTACAGGTTTGGGTCTTTTTAATTTTTTTTTCCCCACATCCAAGGGGAAGAGAGGGGAATATGCATCCTAAATGACCATTTATGTAAGTGTGGACAGAATTTCTCATCCACAGCTGTAAAATCTCAGAGCATAGATGACAGGTGCATGCATGGGCTGCCAGAAAATGGAAAGGAGGCAGGTTTGCTTAGCTGTGTTTTGTTTCCATGCATACTTCTGTTTCACAGTTCTGGGAATGTGCTTACATTTTGAGAGTTTTTGCAAATCTGGAAGTTGATATAGGAGGTTTAGGTTCAGGTGGTTAGATGGAAAGGAAATACTTGTATTTTATTCACTGACTGCTTAAGAAAGAGTTCAAAGAGCTGAAAACAAATTTCTTTTGTTGAGGCTGCTTGTAGCATAATTGTCTATTTCCTACAAAACCCGTGATTTGTTTCTTGGGAAAATCAAAACCAAAGTTATTCAGATTTTTCAAATGCTTATTTGTATTTATTTGAAGGTGGATATAGGATTACTGATGGAGTTGTGTCTGCCTACCACTTTTGTCTAAATTTATATGTGAGAATGTGTGGGTTTAATATCAAATTGGTAGTGGTAATAGCAGGTGTGTTATTGCACAGAAGTGTGTATAGTAACTGATACTTTACAAAAATGTTACTGAGATTGTTTGATGGAATTTAAAAGCCTCACATCTCCCTTAAAAAAACATGTGGTATGTGTTCTCTTCCTTTACCAATGATGCCTCATTTTCCAAGGCTTTTAAGATTATTTTGTTTTCTGAACCACCTCTAGAATAGCAGTATTAATAATTGAGGTTGTTAGGGAAAGGTGACAGAAATAGAAACCACAGAAATTGTGGATGGAATTATTAACTTTTTAATTCCTCTGATTATGATTAACTGAAAGAAGAAATTCAGATCCTGAAATCCTTCCTTGTTATCAGCACAATTGTGGTGCGCATTAGGACAGTTACAGGCTTAAGTGTGGAAAAGGTTCCCTCTTGGATTTCTTGGATTTCATAGGTGTACCTTTCACCAAGGTAGCGCCTATTTGAAGCTGACTTCCTTGGCTGGAAACATTGCATGCTTTGCTTGACATCTATGCAGATGGGAGACATTGCTGTCCTTTGGAATTACTGCCATTCACCTTTCTGTCTCAGGAGTGGTTCGTGCTGGCTGCTGCCTATTTCAGAAATATTTGCTGGCTTAGTGTAAGGAACAATGCAGTTTCAAATCGCTTCATGCAAAATGCGTAGGGCATAAATAAAAAGTACTTAAAGAAGCAGTTGAGTTCTTGGACAGTGATCTTCTGCAGGGAAATGATGACTGGCCTACAGCAATCTTACTCCTGTCTGATGTAGCTGAAATCTAAGGATAAACTAAATTCTAGAATATTGCTTGTCTGAGCTGGGGAGCTGAGGAACAGATTTTCTTTGCAGCATATTGCAGTAAACCTAACAGATTTCTTTAAAATACGTTTAGCATTTTTAGTTTGTCTTCTTGCTCTTACACCGTTGCTTTTTCTATGCTTTTCTCTGCTTTTAGGTAGAGAATATATAATACTTTGGCCAGAGGAAGTGCTCGTATTCCACAAAGTTACCCCTCATTTCTGTATTTGAAAAAATTGGCAAAGTGAGGCCTTAGAGGATAGCATTTTCTCAGCCTTTGGAGAATTTTTTTCCTGTAACTTCTGCAGTTCCCCTTTGGTTTCTCTCTCTCCTTTCCCCCTGAGTGTGGCCACTAGGACTGGATGCAGTAGCCTAAATAAAACATGCATTTAAAAATAGGTGAGCATTTTTGTGCATTTCTCTAGCATTTGACTGGGATTTAACATTGAATTGGCTATGATGCTTATATATATTTTTTGACTATTATTGAGTGACTGCCTTTTGGCATATGGTGTATTTGATGGTCCTTATTTCTGGACTTAGAAAACTGCATTTGCTCATGTTAAAGTGAAATTGAAGTTCAGGAAGAATAGGTAAGTTGTATCTGTGGTTGTCCTGTGGCGCTGTGTCTGTTTGTTTTCCCTACCCATTTTTGGTGATCATTAAGGTAAGTGGATCTTCCATGTTAACTGGCCTTCAATTTTTCATAAACTAAAATTTGGAAGGCAAATTTTTAGAGCTTTTTTTCTTGTATTTTCTAATAGAAATCTGTTAGGCTTCCATTTTAAAGAGTGAACGTCTGTGAATTGCCATTGCAGGAATCTTGTATGTTTGACCAGCCAAAAGCTATCTGAAACCAGCATTGTGGATGTTAATTCTCAGAATAATATTAATTCTGCCAGTGCCTTTTAAATACTCCATACCTGTTACCCTTCTTCCTATGGAAAAGCTACATGACATTTAATACTTCAGGGAGTTTTATCACTGAAGAAAAAACCTTTCTTTGAATCCATTGCTGCCCTCATGCAGGGATTAGATCAGAACTGCAGAAGAATCTCCCAATTCCTTGCAGTGCATCACTAGGGCAGAGTAAGTTGAGAACACCGTTTTTCTTATTAATTTACAAACAGACAAGAGGAGGGCAAGGAGTTTATAGTAGTTCTGAGTGCAGATATAACAAGTTTGCACATGCTAGTGAAGCTTTGTGTATTTGGTTTATGGGAAGTGGAGGGACTAGTTACTTTTGGTATTGAGCTGCAGACTTTATTATTTTAAACCTGTAGGAAATGTTTTGTTCTAGTCCTCTGTGGCTTTGTCCTTTAGGTATATGTAGGAGTTCTGATTGTTTTATCTTCTGTGAATATTATGTATTACTTTTCTACACAAAACGTTCTCTATATCACATGCTTTCCAAAGATTTTTTGAAATAGTGCTTTTTAAAAGATTTAGAGGTGTTTATTGAAAGGTGCCTTTTGTTCATCCAGTTTATGTTGCATTATTAATAATTTCATTCTGGGGCGGGGGATACAGCTGTGGAGCAAAAGAAAATTCCTTGCAGTTGTGTTACCAACTTGACAAAATCAGAATGTGATCTTGAGTATGTTTGAGGAAAATATCAGAGGAAGCAGTTTTGCTCCATGTTTACGAAATTGTGTATTTTGTGATTTGGGCCATGTGAGTCTTGCCCATTTTTTCTCATGTGGCAGACAGATTAAAAGGAAATGGAGAGAAGAAGTTATGTAATACATGTAAAAACTTGTTACATACAGTGATGGGAGCACAATTGGAAATGTGGCCAGCTGAGTTCTGGCATATGTTTTCATTGATTTTCTGCTCTAATTGCCTACCGTGACCGTAACTGTTACGTACCCGATTAATCTTGTAAAACTTTATTGTAAACCCACAGTGATAGAAAATGGCAACTGAAAAACATGGAATCTTGTTATATTTAAATTTAGAATGAACACCTTGTGTGTTGGAAATGATCTTTTGACTCCTTGGCTATTTTAGAAAAGTACCGTCTGATTTGATCAAAAAGTTAAAAGTTTAACGCAGAATTTGGATTCGAGAACAGCATCCAGTAAGTCAAATGAAACAGAGCTATTAAAACTAAAATAATTCATTAATTTCTTGGAGAATAGAGAGCTAGTTGTTAAGTGCTGTTAAATAGCTAATGTTGTCGTTGTCCACCTTCACAATACTTCTGCATGTGCTGAGTGCAGTTTAGAAAAAAGCATAGAAATAGTACATGCAGTATTTTGTAAGTTCTGTGTTTCCATGCAGATTATTCTTGAAGTTAAGAAATAATTATTCAGTTCCAAAAAGTATTTACCAGTTTATTTAACTGCTATTATATTTAACCATTTCTTTTACACAGTATAAAGTTCCCATAGAGTCTAAAAGCTAGTGACAAATACAGAAGTTTTTGTCTAACATTCTGTGGATTGATGCTGTTTTGAAATATGGAAAGTAGTCTTTTTTTGTTGTTTAAATACGTCTAGCTCTATATGGCTAAAAATTAAAATGTTTCAGAGCTTTTTTCAGAAACATCTCCATTTTTGATTAAAAGATGGCTTCAAACACAATAGCTCTAAGAAACAGATAAAAGATAAGTTGATACTTAAAGTTACTGCATAATAGCTATAACAAAGGATTTTAATTTTTGAACTTGGGAAAAAAAGGGGAGCATGTCACATTTCTTACTCCTAGGTGTCTGGATAGCAATTACAAGAAAGGAATGCAGGTGGCTACATAACTTCTTGAAAGCAAAACAAACCAACTTAACTTGATGGGTAGTAATAGGGTAGATTCCAGATTCTGTGAGAGAAGGTGGGAAACATGCTTTGTGTGTTTTTGTCAACATAACTTGAAACCGTGGGGATTTCATCTTTTTCTGACTTGTTGGAGCTGTCACCACACGCACTGAAATGTTGAGAGCAATTTGTTTTCCATGCATCTACCAGCTGCTCTGCTTGGTTTTCTCTCTCAATGGTGGTAAGAAAATCTTTTAAAACTTGCTTGAATATGTAGACTATTTCCCAGGGTAAAACATCATTTTCTGCCAAAACTTCACGAAATCTAGAAACAAACAAAAATTGAAATCTAATCATCTGGGCTGAAGATTTTTCTCTGTTTCCTCTCTGGTCATTTGGAGGTGGGGAGGAGGAAATGAGTGCTTTCTGGTGTCATTTTTTCCTTGCTGCCACATTTCCCCACTCACCTCCCTCAGAAGATTGTAATAGGAAAAGAGCTCTAACAATGCACTGGATGTGCTCCAGCTATTGTGGATTGAAAGCGGTTGTGATTGGTATGCTTTTTTTTTTTTTTTGGCCCATCTGAGTAACTTGATTTAAACTGACTTTGCCCTTAGGTATATTCTCGGCTTTAAAAGGCAAATGGGCTTGTTCTGTCGTTTCTATGAGTCCCTAGAAAATTACTTAAAATGTGGGCATAGGAGAATTTTTCTTCATAAAATGCATGGAGGGATTTTTTTTTTTAAATTTATGCTGATTTGTTAGTTTTTAGGAGCTTTCCAGTATTGTGGACAGTAAAGCTGGATTTCTTTCAATGCATAGTAGTGCATTGCATTAGTCCTTTTATTTGATTTTTGGTTGCTATTTAATCAATAGTAGGGACAAGTAACAGGAAAAACTGGAAGTTTTGAAAGGTCATATGAGATTTCCTTTGTTTGGATTAGACCAGGAAAATCCTGATTTAAAACTTCCTTCAAGTGTAACATATTACAGTGAAGATGTAATTTCTAAAACACCTGTAAAAATGCATTCCAGTTGCTGGTCATTGCTACTTTTGAGGATCAGAGCCAAATACAATTTTGAATTAGGTAGAGAAACATCTTACTTGTGCTAGAGAACTCAGAGTCAGGGAAATATGAAACAATTACCTGCTGAGAACAGTTCCTGTTTGGCAAGGCTGGATTTGTGAGCACAGAACTTCAAGCTGCCGTTGCTCAGTAGCTGGAATTGTTGCTTGAGGGTTTTGGTAGTTCTTGAGCCAGTTGTAATCCGTGCCAGTTTTCTGGACTTTTTGTTCATTTTCAATCTCTTGCACTAATCTTTCACGCTCTTTCAGGTGCCATTTCAACTCCCTCAATAGGGTTTTTGTAACTACTTCTGATCCAGGACATCTTGTGGATTTGTAGGAATCAGTTTTTGACCATTTCATCCAGCCAAAAAGTGGCATTTTTAAGCTGTGAGGGGAGAGGAAAAAGATGAATTTTGCTTGTGTCTGTCCAACTGAGTAGTTCTTTTTACCTGTAGACTTCCTTCTTAGAAACTCCATGTTTGAATGAAACTTTATTCATGATCCTTAAACAGTTTGCAGTACAAAATCACCAGGCCATAATGAAATATGACAATCTTTACACCTTACAATATTTTCCATCTGTTTTCTAATGTACTGTGTGAAATTTACAGGATTTGAAAGTGCATGTCTGTCATCTTGGAAATATTTCATATTTTGTTCTGATAGTACATATGAGTAAAAAAACCCCAGGGGAAAAAACCCAAACCCCATCAAACAAGCAAACAAAAAGCCCCTCAAACTCCACAAAAACCCCAGCCAAATAAGAACACTCCCTCCCGACAAAACACAAACCCCCAAACCTCCAAAATTTGAAGTTACACATACATTTAAAAATGAAGTTAAGTAATTAATAGTTAAGTGCTGGAAACCTGTGTGAGCTGTTTTTACAACTTATGTATCAATTTTTATTTTAAATATTTTAAAAAATTGTTCACATAATCTGGAAACAAATGTGGTGGAACAGACTTTTAAATTGTGTTTTGTAACAAATCATGCACACACAAGCATGCAAATTGGAATAAAATAACATAAATTACCTTTGCAGTTGTCTGTGAGCAGTGTTCTTTCAGGTGAGTTTGCTTGAAGGTCTCTTATTGTAGCATATCCCGTTTCCAGGATGTTACTACTGCTGGAAGAAAGCACGGGTTTTTTTCTCTTTCTTGTATTTTATTTTTTCTTTTCATTTACTCAAACTGTGCTTAGAAAAAATGACTTTCTGTACTGAATATGACAGTTAAAGTTTTTCTGCTTTTAAGGTTCTTTTTCATCCTCTGTACTGGAGAGAAGCAGTAATCCATTTAACCTAACATGGTCTCTCAAATACTTTCTACCAAGTCCATTAAGATCTCCTACCTTTGAATCGAGTTCTGCCGATGGCAGCAATTTAAAAAAAGATTGTAACAATTTCAAATGCTTGTTGCTAAATCCATCCAAATGTATTGTTGGTAGTGAGATGAATAATGATAGTCTGAAGCAACTACAGACGTGCTTGTAGCTAAAGTTAAGGCTGTCGTATGATGTGATGCTTGGCTGTGCATAGCTGTAGGTCACAGTTTAGAGCTGTATTTTTATGCCTGTAGAGTGCTAAAAATAACTATGTTGCTTTTATCATCAAACTAAACTTTCAGGCCATTGAGATGCTGGAAGACTTATCTCCCATTAGAGGGGGATCAGGCTGTTCTGCTGTCATTTTTAAACAGCTAAGAATAGTTTTTCTCTAGTAAAGATCATCTAAAGCTTTTGTTAAGTGAGTGTTGACAGAAGAGAGGTATTTGACAGTTGCTCAGGATTTTGTCGCTACATTAAATGCTTCTTCCACTCCACTTTCATCAATCTCATGGTTCTATACTTTTTCATTACTGTGCATAGCTGTTAGCATTTTTAATTAACATTTCAAATGTGTTTAAAGAAGCCAGGCTGTAACACCTACAGTGTGCCATGAAAGACACGTTAATCTAATTAAAGGAATAGAATGATAAGGAGATGCAAATTGAGGTCAAACTGATCTAAAAAACCCAGAATTGTAAGTCTTACCATAGACATTGCTTCTCTCTCAACTGGCTGTCAGCTGTCTGCTCCCTCTTTCCTTCATGAATATTTTGAGCATATCCATTTTTAAGGTTCATTTTCAGGGATGGCACTGTGCACGCCAAAGGTTGCTGAAGGAGCCATTTTCCATTCCAGTTATCCAGTCTCTTCCTATTAATCTAAGCAGTAGCCATGGTACAAGAAACACCGCCTTTCTTCTTGCTCTTGTTCTAATGACTGTCTTTGCTCCTCTTAAGAATTTTTCATTCCTACTTTTTTCCCTCTACTAGTGTGTTGAACTGTTGGGAGAACAAAGGTTCTCTAAATTTGTCTTACAAGATGTCATACAACATAAAGGATGACGTGTATGGCTGTTATTAAAGCTGATACTACTTATACATTGGAAAAATTCAAATGTCAGTATTAATCCTTTTCAACTGGAAGGTTTTCACATTGCATTGTATGTGGTACTATGAATAAGGAAGGGAGCTAGGTTTATGATGACAGAACTGTCCTGACAGATTTTCAGATGAAATTAAAATGCTCCTTGCCACCTCCTTTACAGCACAGTTAACATGTCACCGCTTTTTTCCACTGTATCAATCTGCACGTAAACTGCTGTACAGCGTAAAACATTATAGTGTCTTTGCAAATTAGAGATGCATACTAGAAGGTGTGCAAAGTAATTAAATGACAAACCTACAGCTTCTGGTTTTCAGCCTAATTTTTGGTTTCATCACTGAAGATTTGAGGCAGGCTACTGAGAATTACATTTATCTTTCCATTGGTAGGAGGGCATTAAAGCTGAAAATTTGTATTGCTTCTACTTTTATATGCAATTCAGGCGTGTTTTCAGGAAGGGATGGCTGCTCATGTGGGGCTGGCACTGAAAACTGGACCTTAAAAGTAGAAGCAGTAGTTTATGCAGTTTCTAGCCCATGGTTAATCCTGGAAGCTTTGTGAAGAGTTAGAATTGCATCCAGCTATCCCTTAATGTTCTCGTGAATCTGCAGTGCTGTGTCAGGGTGGAAGTTTTGACTTGAGTTTGGCTGATAGTGGGTCTTTTCCCTGAAGGCACCGTGGAGTTTGTCTTTGTTAGTAACTTAGTTAATGTTACAGTGCCCAACTCTGTGTACCCCCAGTCAGGATAATGAGCGTGCCCTGGTGCATGTGGCAGGACAGCTCCTACAGCTATGTGCTGGGTTTATTCTGTTATTTTCTTTTACCTTGAGTATAAGTTACATACAGTTCCATTTACTCCTTCGTTTTCCGGGGCATATTTAGGGAGTCACTTATTAGTTCTTATTGGCCTGAGGTGAAAGGATTGTCAGTGTGGTGTTAGTATGTGTCATGTTAAAAGAATTCCTCCTAAGGTAGCATTCCCACCCATGGTGATGGGTGTATTCTGGATATGGTTTGTACTGAAGAGCTACAACTAAACCTAGCATTGCTGGGAGAACCCTTATTTTCAGAGTGGTTTTGTTCTGCCATGTGGGTGGCTGGGTGTGGAAGAGTGGAAGTTCAGTTCATGGCTCTAACCATTAACCTGAAATTGTCTGGTACTCAAAATCTCATCTGTTTGAGCAATTCCTCTTTTGTCGCTTCATGTTTGACATCACAAATGTACAGGGGAACTTGACAATGAGGATGTAACTTAGAAGTATTGCTTGCTCTTAAATATTTTTAAGTTAAAACTTTTGAGTCTCTCCTTGTCAAGTTTTATGTTGAAGGCATAGGACAGCTACAGAGTAAGAATATTTATGTACATTTAGGATCTGAGTGCAACAGACAACATATTTCAATATTTAAATAATTGAAACTTAAAACAGGGAAACAGGGGATGCATGTATTGAGGGTGCTGAATATGCCTGGATTTTATCTTCTTTGGTGCAATAGCAAAACATAACTCCAAAGGAGTGCTTTAAGGATAACACTGAGGTGGTTTTGTGAATGTTCATAGGAAATGTCCTCTAGTATAAGCAGTAGCATTAGATATGCGTGAATTCTTTCTTGAAAATGCTCATGACTAACATTAATACCAGCTACTTCAGATGTGGCTGTTTATGGTAAGGTAATGTTTATTGGCCAAAAAGAGATGACAGAAGATGTTTATTTTACCCTGTCTGATGCTTTTTGAAGTATCTTGAAAGCTTTTTTTTTTAAAAAAAAACCCAAAACACTAAGTAAAATAATACCTTTAGCACAGGAAACTCAAATATTTGCATGATGTGATTCTATATTCTAATTATGACCTTTCAACACTACAATAATAAATAACTTGCTGTAATGCAGAAGGCATATTCCTGAAACAGGGAAAATTTTTGCAAAATCTGGTACTCTCACAAAAAATAAATGTTCCTAGGGATCAGCTGTTTTTCCAAGTGTAGTACTTGTTCTTATGAACAAGTATTGTATTCTGGGAGAAAAAACCCTCCAAATTAAAGTCGGGTCTGAGTACAGCATGAAGACTTTAATCTTAAGACATGTGCCTTATCATCAGATGTACAAAGGAACTTCCTAAACTGAAAACCAGGTGCTATAGTAAATAAGGCAGTCTAGTTAAACCTTTGGCTGCTGCTGTGCCTGTCTGTAAGGTCTGCAAATTCAGTACTTATTTGTGCTGATGGAGTGTGCTGTTGGACAACACATTTTTTTTTGCTGACAAAGCCAGTTTGAGAGGAAGTTGGTGTTGAACAGCAGTTTGTTCAAAACCAGTTCTATTTAACCAAATTACACTGATGTGAGCATCCAGGTGTGATAAATGGTGACAATGGTTTGGGGACAAGCATCTTACACTTTTCTTTGGAAAATTTGATGGCATCTGTACCATCTGAGACGCTATTGACTCTTGTAGTTGAAAAGGGCAAGAAGTGCAGCTCTCTTTATGAATAAGACTCAATGTCACACTGAGAAATGATTTTCCTCATTCTTATTTAACCAAAAGTGCTGATAGCACGTCATAACCATTGCTAGCTAGCTAACATTTCAACATGTTAGTGTAGTGGTGTGTGTTCCATAATTCTTTGTTAGCATCTGCTGATAATAATCATATACTGTGCTTTGCTGTCATGGATTTTGTGTGAAGGGTTTCCCTTCCCATTGTTGTGGGTTAAGCCCGGTAGACACCTAAGCATCACACAGGGCCTTGCTTATTCCCTGCTCCCCCTCAGTGGTGTAGGGGATGAGGAATGGAAGACAAAAAGAAAAAAACAATTGGGTTCAAAATAAAAAGCTGTTTAAGGAATGGAACAAGAGAAAAAGAAAACAAAAAGGGATGCAAAGGCAACACATCACCTCTCAAGGGCAGACCAATTCTTAGCCCTGTTCTGAACAACAGATGGCAAACCAAACTGAACCCCCCCCCTTTTCCGTTTTTGTTGCTGAGCATTACACTACAGCATGTGATGTGTTTGGTTAGTCTGTGTTACCTTCCTGGTTATGCCGCCTCCCGAACCCTTTGTGCACTCTCCAGTATATTTATGAGGCAGGGAAGGGTGCAGTGTGAGAAGCAGAGAAAGCCCTGATGCTGTGCAAATGCTGCTCAGCAATAACTAAAACATTTGTGTTTCAGAAGTATTGGTTTGGTCTCGATTTTAAAACACAGAGCTGCTGTGAAGAGAATAACCCTATCCTGGCCAGCTCCAGAACAGTTACATACAGTTACCAATGCTCCCCCATCATCTGAGCAAAGAGAGGTTTCATAATGTAATTTATCCATAACTAGCAGGTTGGATGGTTTCCTTCCATTTATAAATGCAGCCCCACTCTTTGGGTTTAATCAGCATTGTAGTGCATTTTGCTTTTGATTTGACAGAACGACTTGCTGTGGCTGTTTTGGACTGCAGACAGATGGTGAGTCTACCTCCTCTGATTACTTCAGACAGTGTATGACTACTGCTTTTGTTTTTTAACAACTGTGAGCAAAATTTGCCGTGAGCCTACACAAGAGGCCTCTTGGTAAGACTCCTTGTTTGGTCCTTTGCTGTGACAGCAAACAACAGAACAATTTCCTTTTAGTGGTATTAACTGACAGAAGTTTGTGTAAGTGATCGTTGCACTTCTGGTGCTGAGATGAATAAAAACAGGACATGTTTGAAGTTGTTTCTTCCAGTTGGACTACTGTAGCATTAATGTCTGTAGTGCTGGTGACACTTCAGTAATAGGCGGGGGAGTTACAGGCATCAATTTGAAATTGAGGGCATCTTGCTTTTAATTCTAATCTTCATGAGCATTCTTTTAAATTCAGAGCAGTCTCTTACTTCCATTTTATTTTTTTCAGAGATTTATTTAATCTGGATTTTACCAAGTTGGTAACCAAGTGCAGAAAGAGAAGCTCATCAGCAGCTCATGTCCTAGAAGAGTCCAGTTGTTTGAAGCCCAGCAGATCATCCCAGTGACATAAAATCCCAGAGCAGTAGTCAATTTGAGGATTTGGGCTGTTTCATCCTGGCATTTGTGGTTGTTAGGTTTCTTGGATTTTAACTGTGAATAAGGTGCAGAGCTATTAGAGATATGTGAAATATTTCTGAGTTGTTGAGTTTCTGTAGTCTATCCAAATCCAAACATTTGCATTTGAGTTTTTCGGTATTTCACAAAGTTGTTTTAGTGCACTCCTCTGTCTCCCCCTCTTCCCAGCTAGCTAAGGTTTTAAAACTCCTGCAAGGAAAAGCAGTACAAACCTTTTAAAATGCTTATGTAGAAAGACTTTATCACTAAATCTAGCAAATTATGTTTTAGAGCAGCTTTCTTACTGGAAAAAAAAGTGTGCACCTCACTGATTCTTAGATTTTTAAAATAATCTGTAAATGACTTTGTGATATCTGTATTTTAGTATGTACTAGATTACATTTATTCTGAATTCTGTTAATAGTCTTTTTTTGCAGCTGAAACATGGCTTTTGAATGACAGTACATGATTTCATTGAATTTATGTATTTCTGCAGGTGGGACCAATCTTTTGTAGAGAAAGCCAACTTCCAGTTAAAAGGAAAGTAATTTTTAGTATGTCCTTCCGTAAACCCAGTGGAAGGTTATTTACTGTCATGGCAAACGTTCAGTTATGTAAAGTGTCACATTACTTTAGTTTCAGAAAAGAAGCTTTGAAACAGTCTACTGTATATATCGTACTAAAATTGTACAGCAAAATATTGCTCTGTATGTTGTAAGGCTAAGTGTTTTTTCAAGTGGTTCCCTCCCTCCCCAAAGATCTGTAAATAGGTGGACAGTTTGTGTGCGTGACAGAAGCCATGACTTGGGGCAGTCCTTCTCTTGTGATCTGTGAAATGGGTGACACTAGTTTTATGTTCAACTTCTAGTCCCATGTGCACAGGATTTTTTGTGTTAAATGAGGCAGAACGTAAATAAGCAGAAAGTACATGTATAAGAAATTTTAAAAACACAACCCTAGAAGACTTTGATTTTTCAGTTTTGTCTCTAAGATGGACGTGTTCTGGAAGTTATGTGGCCTTGAATAGGAGCTTCTATCACAAAATTAGGTAAAACTTCTTGAAATTGGATAAGCAAGCATCTTAATCCTTGGAATTCCATTGCATACTTGGATATTTTCTTTATACGGTGAGGTGTGCTGCATAAGCAGTGGTTTTTAAAATTTTTTTTCCCAGAGAATAAGACTGCATTTATCTGTTAGTTTAATAAAGCTTTTTTTAAGCATTTCTTCTAGGGGCATTAACTGCATTCGGTGTAGGCATTGGCATTGCAGTTAGTATATGTCACTGGAAAGGGCCAAACAAATTTAGTGTCATAGTTATGGTTGAGATGGGGCAGTTGATTCTATTTTTGGTAACTAAGTGTGTGCAAAAATGCTTTGGTTATTATTTGAAACGCTCAAATACAAATATTTACCGAGTATACTCTGTTAGTATGGCCTTGTTGACTTGTTAGAGGTCATTCTATAGCTTGAAGAAAAGAAGGACCTTTCTCTAGCTGAATTTGTTTAAAGAAAGGCACTCTCAGTGTATTTGAAAGCATTTACAATTGAATGTGTCAACAGTTTTTGGTGTTAAACTGTGTTTCCCTTCTAGTAATTCCCCTGAAGCGGCTGTTCCATTTAATTTTATGTTTCAAAATATCGTGTTTCAATCAAATGCTCAAAATTAGTTTGACTGTGCATACGTACCAAGATCAGTCAGTCACACTTGAGAAAAATGTTATAGTAGTTAAACTACAGAATATGGAATGAGGAAAGAATCCTGTTATCTCGTAAGAAACAATGCTCTTTTCCAAGAAGAGGAATGCTGTGTTCCTCTTCGCCGTGCTACAAGGGATCCTGCTTGTCAGGCTCAAAGTTCTGTCTGCTATTCCTAAGAATGTTTCTGAAAATAGGTAGGTCTTGAGATGTACACACCTTTATGGGTAGATGGTAGGATATAGCAAGAGTTACTTGTTGAGTGAAGCTACCGATTGATTGTGTTCTCAGCGCTTTATAATTTTGTTTGCCTTTGTCCACGTGGGGTGGACATAACATCACGTGTTTGCAGGTTCAGCCATGGAAATCTGGCTGCTTTGGAGAATGAAGTGTGATCTTGATCTGAACAAGATCAAATTCACCTAATTTTTTTAAATGAGGGACAAGGAAGAAAAACCAGAACGTTTAAAATCTCCTGCATTTCCTTCAGTTGGTGACTTCAAATTTCAGTGATTGTGTTAGCCACAAAAATGCGTTTTACTGCTTCTTAATTTAGTAGAATTTTGTCTGTTTTGTATGTGCAGCTGAAAAGGCTGGAATCTGGGAAGCCTAAGGAATATATGTTATAACATGGCAGGTGCACCACAGGCGTGTTTTTACTGTCAGAGGGAATAGAAATGGGGAAAAGGTAACTGGTGTATTGGACAGACAGGTGCTTCATAAGTAGAATCCAGAAAAGTCCCTTCATTAGTGTTGCCCTTTCCTAGCCTGGAATGGATTTGAATTTCTGAATCTTGTTGTTCTTTTGCTGTCAGCAAATTTTGTTGAAAACCATTAGATTTCTACATAAGGAAAATTCCTTTCTTTTCTCCCAGGTATACATAGGATGATACCTACAACTGATGACTTATTAATGATTACTTTATTTCAAAGGCTTGAATTATTCTGGTGATTTAGGAGACCTCCAGAGGGCTTCATAGTGATTTTTTTCTGTTTTGCTTAAAGCCCCCATTATTCTGTAAACTTTTAATTTTATTAATGCTGAAAAGTATGGCATTAAAACATCAATAAATGATATAGCAAAGCTTATTTGTTCATTTCATATTCCCATATGCAATTTTCCAGTTGCATACGATTTTCCTCAAGACTGCAGCCTGATTTGGTATGTCAAGTGCACAATGTTCATTCCTAATGACTGGCTGTTAAATATCTTGTTTATTCATTGTGTAGCCTAAGGTTTATTTACTGTGTGCTGTTTTCTGAAGACAGAAAACCTAATTCTTGAAATAAAATATTCATATATCCAAGCAACAACAACAAAAAATTAATATAATCTCACAAATGACTGAGGTCATACTGTCCTCATTTTCCTGAAGCTGTGCAGGTGAAGGTTGCAAGCACATGTATATACTTTTAGGAGCCTATTTTGAAATGATTAATACTCTGTTTCCCAGGAGATACAATTTTTACATAGAGATTTTTGTTGAGATACATATACACATACATATATACATATATATATGTGTTTGTGTGTGTACATATAAACTGTTCGTTATCTGATTTCAGCTACTGCTTGAATACTGATGCATCTGCAAGCAAAGGAACACAGTACCACCTTTCCCACCCTTAGCCCCTCAGTGGGAGTTTTCTGTTGCAGTGGTTTGGTTGCTGTTGCTCAGGGCTCTTGACAGTCAGGCAATACTTGCTCCTCCATGACAGCATTGACTGCCTGCGTTGGATGGTTTCTATTCTCATGGGGAACAGAAGGACAAATTGTCCTGTTACTGCATAGCCAGGCTTTATTTTCAGAAGATGTGTGTCCAGTGCACCCAGTGAGGCTGCAGATTTATGGAACTGAAAAAATAATTGGTTATATTTCTAAATCTGTATAGTTTGTGCATATAATGCTGCCCAAGTGAGATTCTGCAGCCAAGCTTCATCATGGTATTTTCAGCTACCAAATGCTTTGATACCATCATTGAATTTTTTGGGTTTTATTTGTGTTTAATATGCACTCAGTGGAATAACCTACATTGCAAGCAGCTGACATCCATATTGTATCTCAAGATTCAGGCCTTCTGAGGAGTGTTTCCTTTTCGAGGTGTTGCAGAAGGGTTTGAGTGATGCAAGTATTGAAAGTAGGCAGCTGTTGCTCAGGTAGCCATTGTGCAGATGGGTGCAACCCTGTTAAACCTTGCTTTAAGAAATACTTGAGGTTCAGGGCCAAATTGCTGTAGCTTTATGCCTATAATACTGTTAAAATTGGATCAGAAGCTATTTCCTGGTCTGTTGGCAGCAGTAGGTGGTAAATACTTGGTGTTCTGATCTGAACTGGTCTGAGTGAATTGTCTGTAGCAGAGCCAAGCTGGCACAGAGTTTGCCTTGGCAGAGAAGGTGGATGCTCTGTGGCATCAAGATCTTGGGAATTTCCCTCTGTTGAGAGCTGTGTGACATGTTAAAAATTTCATGTGGTTTTCAGTGTCATTGTTTTTGGAGTCAGATCTTTTTGGGTCAGAAAATAAACACTTCCGCAGCACTATCCTTTCATTAAACAAAGAAACAGATTTGCTTTGCATTATAGAATTAGTGCATAGCAAAGTCTTGCACAGGGTCCAGGGTTTAAATTAATGTGCAAAACCGTACTTACAACTTCTATTTGTATTTTGTTTTAAAAAAAATAACTTTTGATGTGTTCAAAACTCTTCTGCCTTTAAGTTCATGTGTCGTTTAATAGCCATGCAATCATTGTTTACCTGCTGCTTTATTCTCTAGTGAATTCCATGTGGATTCCTTCACACTGTTTATGTAGAAGAGACTTTTTAAAATTTAATTTCATTACATTTTTATCGTGATTAGACTTTCTTCTGTGTAATAGATTTCCATAAAATTCAGTGATTAGGTGATCGTATTAATTTTTTTCCCTGACCACCATCGTTTCTTGGCTCAAAGTCAAAATTTTTAAAGCAGTGAGATGATTCTATTTCCCCCGTGTTCAAGGAATCATGCAAGAATTACTTGTATTTTCCTAATTGTTTTGTGTCAAAAATTGGTGAAACACAGCTATTTCATCTTTGTTCAGAAGAAATTGTAGTCTTTCATTAGAAGAGAAATTCCTAGGTATTGAAACCTTAAAGGATGGTATTTTGGGAGCTCATTTTTTTTGAGTCTAAACAAAAAGATTTAATGTGGCATTTTCCTCAGGCTGATACCTAAACGCAGAGACAAGTTTTTTTTCTGAAGTTTGTTCATTGAAGTAGTTCCTGCATGATACGGAGAACTTCCTCTATAATGCTGTTATTCCCAGAGGTGTCAATGTCTTGGATTAGGAAGCATTTATTGATTTACCATTTCTTTCCTCTTCAGACTGCCTGTCTTAGAGAGTGTTGGAACTGAATATGCTGAAAAATACAGACAAGCAGAGGAACAAAAGTTGAATGTAGCTGGAAATTATCAACTTGTCTATAAACCAGGTAAAAGAAAAGAAAATTATTTGGTTCTTGTTATAGACTCAGATATACCTGTCCTTTTCTTCTGTGTGATATTTACCCTATCTCCTCCTATAAACAAAACTATGAATGTATTTCTTTTTTGCTTAATGATGTATGTGCATTAGTTTGCTATATATGAAGCGTGGTATTAAAAAGTAAACACCTTATTTTCTGGAAACCACAAGGTACAGTGCTGTTTCATAGATAAATGTGCATACATCTGGCTTATTGTATTGATAAATGTAGATTTGTGATTGAAATAAATCTGCAGGGAAAAGATACCATTAGATATCATTAGATTCACGCCTTTGTTCTGTTTTTCCATTTTCTATTCATATTTCTCTCTGTACTTGATTGTTGCTTTGAGCTGCCTTTAGAGAGAAATTCAATTGCACTTCTTTCCTAGGAGCTCTGGTAAAAGCACTGCGGCTGACTCACTTGTCAGGGCAGCTCAGCTTCAAACTCTTACTGTGCTTCATAATTTCCAAATTTGTTAATGTAGCTGTTTCTCTGAGAAAAGGATGTTTATGTTTTGTCTGTTCTGTGTGTCATTCTCTTATTACTTTCCGTACACCTTTGCCGGCATACGAAAATGTGACCAATTGAGAAGTTTTCTAGAAATTACTCTCCTTCGGTGCTTCTGCAAATTCTCTGGGCTCTGGAACTCAGGCTGATGAAGCTACTTTGAGGATCTGTCGTGAGCTGACAGATAGTAGGTGCACTTGGCCAGTTCACCGTGTGCAGTGCACCTCATCTTCTGTCCTAACCGCAGAATATGGTGTCTTGTTCCCTTGACATTACATAAAATTTGTGGGAGAGGAGGTATTGAAAGATGAAAATGGGGGAATAAAGGGGCTGAAAGGAGCTTCCAGTGTTGTAAATCAGGAATACGGTGTTCCCTAGTTTTTCATGTGCTTTATTAGCAAAGGCAAGACAGCAAGCAACAAGTTGACTAAGCGTAAGTTCTGTAGATGTTTCTTTAATAATACAGTGATATTGATTAATGCAAGAAATACCCCAGGTCATTTAATGTCCTTCACCTATTAAATCAGAATTCTGTTTAAAATAGTCTGGCAACTTAATTTAGCAGCACTAGTGGCCTCCATGACTTGGAATGGAACTGATGCTAGCAATGTTCCTCTTATAAAAGAAATAGGATTATAACAGGCTTTTTAGGAAATACTTCTATGTACTCATCTTGGTACCTTATTTTATAAATACGTATTTTCTGTTGGTCTGCCCTAAAATATTTGTCCTTGAAATTCATACATTCTAATATTTATACTTGCCTTTCAGTTGTAACTTACTGAAAGGGCATCTAGCGAACAACCTTAAAAATTACTAAAATATTTGCATATTACATAATCTCTTATTAATCTATCAGATATTTTCCTCAGTCCCTTGTCCCCCCTTCCCCCTGTTCTGTTCTTTGTCTGTCTCATTGTCTGGATTCTTAGTTGCTTCAGGAGCTGTTCCATGCAATGTTGATGCCTGCCTCCTCTCATCAGTGCTCTGCTCCCAGCTGTATGTGATCCTGTGGAAGACTCTAAGCAAACTGGATAGTGACAGGACTGGAACATGCCTGTGGCCTTCTGAGACTGAGCTGCCAAATTCCACCTAGATGTAGAATAACATAAAAACTTCAGAGAATCCTGTTTCTTAATGCTATCAATTTTGACTTACAGATTCACAAATACTATGTTTGGATAATAGAATAGAAAAGCTTAGTAAGGGAGCAAAAGAATTGGACTATTAATTTTATAACTGATAAATGTGTATGTTGTTCCACATTTGAGACTGCTGTTCTTAAATGTAATATGTTCGTCATGCAGATTTCAAGAGCTTCAAGATGCATTAGTAACTGTCAGCTATATTGATCTGGAAATGTATGTTCTCCTCAAGAACATTAGAATTGTCATAAATGATCTAGGATTTATCTAGACCAGAACCTAGGAGTCGAGCTGTGTTGAATACAAATGTAGTCAAGAAATAACCTTCACAACATGGAAATGAGAAGCTGATCTGCCCTGGAGGTTCTGAATTGGTACCCATTCTGTAGCTTCTTTCTCTCAGTGTTGTTGTTTTAACTGTAGGCAATATTTTCTGTGCAAGTTGATAGCCTGTTTTTAATCTTGGAGTTACTGAAACTGCTTGTGTTTGTACTGCTTGTGCCTTGTTATTTTATGAAATTCTATTGAGTTTAAGTCTTGTGCTTTCCAATTTCTTTGGAAGAGCATATGCTTTTATACTGAGAGGACAAACAGAAATGCCTGTTTCTGCTTCTGTGTTGGGAAAACAGATTGTCAGGGAATTGCATTTAGAGTTCTGGTTTCTGCAGAACATGGTAGAAATGATATTGCTGTGTAAAGGAAGTTGAAGTGATTAAATAAAAGCAGAAGAAAATTCTTTGTCGTAACTGTTACCCAAAACAAGTAGAGCATTAGGAGTTCTTCCCTAGCCCATCAGGCTCATTTCACATTTGGTACTGGCTCTTTGAGGCTTTACACACCTTTGATTCATTGAAGTCATGGGATGTTGTGCAGAAAGAAACCTTCCAGAGCTGTGTATATGGGACACTTACCTATTTTAACTATCTTGTAGAAAATATTTTTTTCCAAATTTGGGAATTCTGAACTGTACAGATTAGAACTTTGCGCTTCAGAAAGCTTCTAAAATCCTTAGTTGTCGTGTTTTGTTTTTTTCCTTTAAAAAACACATAGAATTATTTTCATGAAGCTTTGTGGATGGCAGTATTTTTTCCTGTTCCTGTCTTCGTGACTTTCACACCATTTAATGGATACCTTCTGGAGGTCTTCTAGGTTCCATGTGAAGCAATTGTTTACAGAGAAGAAGTAATTTAAACATTTTTTTCTGGCATATAGAAAACTGAACTTTCGAGTTCCTTAAATGTTTTGAATTCAGAACAGATGCATGCCGGGAAGATGAATCATCAATCATAGATCCTCACCCCAAAACCTTTTGTACATAAAATATGTGCAAGTTGAAGAGGATTGTATTGGAGAGCAGAAGTTTCACCAGTCACGTGCTCTGGATTAAGTTCTTCAGGGATCAGTGAGCGGTAACTTCATGTTCTTGGTGTTATGACTGAGGTAGCACGATGTCCTGGCAAGTCCTTTTGCTTTTTAGCTCAGCATAGGAGCCGGTTGTTACCTGTGGCTTTCTTTTCCTATGGGCTTCCTTGCAAACCATAGTCGTGTGTTGGTAGCTCAGCAGAAGAACAATTAGTGATTGAATAAGCATATCATTTGACTCATCTGAGCAGTACTTTCAAATTTATTTTGTTTTAAGCATCTCATTTTAATTTGCTTAGTGGCAGATACCAAGATTCAGCTCTACAATCCCTTCTTCCAGAACTGGTGAATATAAAAATCTAATCTTCTGTTAAAGGATCTCTTCAAATTTCATTCAGGAAATGGGTACCAGAGGGAGTATATCTGCTATATGGGCTACAATAATGGAGGTACTGGAAAATAGCTCTTTCCATGGGCACTAGACTATTTTAGTCATGGCAGTTGACATAGCTATACAGATCTTTCATAATAATTGAAAAGGAAGCGAGCAGGCAAATTTATCTTTGACATAACTGAGTTTTCTGTTTCTTTTTTGCACTGACTGAATAGAGAAATTAATATTATTTATTCTGGATTGGTATTAATGTTTCTGATACACTGATTTACTGGTCCTAAACCAGCATGGTGGGCAGTTGTATGCTTCCTCAATTTACTGTTTTCAGGTTGGAAGCATCTTGCATTTTCTGTATGTCAGAGTCCAAGGTGTAGGTTAGTTAGAGCATGATGCCTTACCAAAGGTGTGCACTGGTTGGGTCACTTGTCCTGATAATAGTTATAAGCCAGTATAAGCAATTGAAAAAGCAAACATTTGTGCCTTTCTTGCTGAGGATTCTGTAGACCTGTAGCTGAATTTGTAGATGCATCTGTATTGGCAGAAATGACCTGTTTTTCCTGAAGACCAGTTCTCATTGGGGGATTTATTACATATTAGATATGAAAAATAAAAAAGAAAACCCCCAAACCAAACTACAGTTTACTGAGATCCAAACCAATTCTGTCTTTCCGGACAGCACTCTCACAGTTGTCCTAGTATTAGTTCCCCAGGCAAACTCAGTAATGTTTCTTTCAGTTTAAGCACAGAAGATGTGTCTCAGAGAAAAAACCCAAACCATACAGTGTTTAGTACTTGCAGCATCTGCTAAATGGTTGTATGGCTGTCAGTTCTTAAACTTTGTGGTGAGAATGGTTAACATGAAATCACCATTTACTTCTGGTATAATCTTTTTGCCAAGCTCCTGTGCTTAGGAGAGGGTAAGATGTTGCAGTCTTAGAATTGTTATATAAAAAGCAATATTAAAAAACAGTTACGCTTCATCAGTAAGAAAAATTATATATGCAAAATTAATTAAATTATTATTCAGCAGGTATGTGAATACTTGTGGGAGTTTCTTTGCTTCTGGCTTGCTCCTTTGTTTTTTTTAAATAAAATTCTTAATTGAATTTTAGGTTAATGATTTCTTACTGATACACTGGGTTTTGTACTGAATTACAGAGGCTGATTGTGTGAAGCCTATCATTTAAATTTTTTGTCCCTCCCTATTTATAAGCAGTATTAAAAAATTGCTGCTGTCTTCTATTGTTTAATTTTAGCACACTTTCCAAATTGCAGTTGTTTCATTGGAAACCTGATAGAGGTGGGAAGGTTATGTTGTTTTAGCAGGAATTTGCTGACACTGGGATCTGTTTCCTAGCAGCTTGAGGTTTCTTCCAGCATGGGTCAAATCACACACAGCCATGGATGTCTCAGTTGTGACATGTTTGTGCCAGAGGGAAGCCAGTCAGCCTTTGTACAGTGTTGCTGTGGCAGAAAGCTATATATGAATTTTTTGGGGCAGTATATTTAGAAACTTGACAAAAAGTATTTTTTTAAAAAGGACGCTTAGTATTTTGAAGGGATGCTGCTATCAAGTTCTTGTTTTGTATGTGTTCAGTAGTGCTAAGTAAATCGTTGTGCAGTGATCACCTTTAACTGTTACATTGCTGCATTAGAAAGTCCAGCTAAAGAACTTTCCTTGTTGCAGAATGTGCCTTCAGGAGAACTCTTTTTTAGTGCTTTATGAGACTGTCTTAGTGAGCTGTCCAGCTTTTTGGGCTTTCTTTTGATGTGAGAATAGCGTAATTTGTATTCCTTGGCACTTTGAGACAATCTGGGGCCTTGGAGCACATTGAAATGTGGCACAAAGACAAAAGATGTTCTGCCTGCTTCTGCTTCTCTGCTGTGTGAGATCATTAAAACCTTTCCAAAGAAAGGGAGCTGTAACTGCAGTCAGGTATTTAGGCTATAGCCTTTATTTTAAAGTAGCTGTTGCCTTTGTAAAAAGAATGCTAGAGTCCTTTCTTTCTCATTGCTCTATTTCTTAGAGAAATAATGATACAAAAAGAAATATAGGGTTTTATTAACTGTATGCAAATAAGTCCATTTCACCCATAATACGTGGTGAAACCCACTTGAAATGGAGAGCACTTCCACTTTTGATTTCATTATGCTGTGGGGTTTTTTGTTAAATTGCTTAATTGTAACTTGCAGAATTGTTGTTTACCACAGTCTTGTCTAGGTTTTCCCTTCTACACCTCCCCACCTGTTATTTTGTTTTTCGTGGTCAAACTGACTGCAGACCTCTGAGCAGAAACTCATGCTGGCATTGAAAGGTTTCTGTCCTCTATTACCCAGTGATAATGAGGACTGACTCGTGCGAAGAGATCGCAGAACGTAGTATCACACTGAAAGGTCATCATGGTGCTTTAACAGATTTATTTTAATTGCCAAGTAGTAGAAATATAATGGTCTTCCTGTCAAATTATGGGTTATTTTGTACTGTGGATCCAATAGACTTTAGGGGAGACAACAAATAGGTACATGAATAAGGTATTGTAAACAAATTCTTGGGTGTACAGGTAGAATTAGCAGTTGTAATGCAAACTTCTGCAAAAATACTGTTTTTTTAAATTAAGAGAAAAGTGTATAGAATTTTATACATCCTTTACACTGATGTTTGCTTATACACAGAAGCAATATTTTTTCAGTCGCTTGCAGTAAAACTGCAGTTACATAAACACAGAAAATCTCTTCAATCTACTAATGCTGAAAAGTATTAATTCAATTAATACTTAAAGTATGTGATTCAAATTTTAGAGAAGTTAGGTTTACAAATACTGTGGTCATAATCTCCTGCTGGTCTTTCGCTTTCTCT
>VZRJ01013676.1:1261519-1324319 GCA_013397565.1 Ptilonorhynchus violaceus | reverse complement strand
GGGGTGGGTGGGTGGTGATTTTTAAATGACCATGACAGAGTTGTTTATAGCATGGGCTCTTCAGTGTCAGGCTTCTACTTTGTCTGGTGTCCCATATCTGCTTTCTTCCATGCCACATCATAAACATGACAGCAACAATGGCAACACCAGTGTGTTACCAACATCATTCTTACACAAAATTCCAAAACCACAGCACTGTATCAGCTACTAAGAAGAAATTAACTCTTGCCAGCCAAAACCAGGACAGTTACCTATGTTGTTTTTTTCAAAGTAGTTTCTGTATGGAGCCTTTGTCGTGATTTTTGTTACCTTGAATTAATTAGTCATAAAATTGCTAAATTGATTTATGAGGCTAGTGAGTCTTAAAGACCTGCAAGGGTGCTGTCCTTCCAAACTGTCTTCAGGACAGTGCATGTGGATGTGCTGTGTTATTTCACCAGCACTTGTGTGAGCTGAGCAGAAATGGTGGAGCGCAGATGTGTCTACTCTAGGCTGATGTAAAGGGACACGTGAAAAGATGGTCTCAGCTCTGCCCTGTAGTGTAGGCCCTGAGATACCTGAACTTACTGAACTACTTTAGAAATCAAAAATCTACTATTTAACTTAGAGTTGTAGAACTTCTCTCTCAGGAATAAGTTGCCTGGTCTTGGCAATAACTTAAACCTCTTTCCTTTTCCTGTCCTGTAAAAAAACTACATTTTGGCAAAATCTTTTTCTTGCTCTTTATGTCAGTGGAAAGAATCACTTATGTACCTTTAGAAGTCTCGGAAGAATTCTCAGTCTAAAGCTCCCAGCAAGGAATTTTGATACTTTATAAAACTTCAGAGTTTTAAATTTTTAAAAAAATTTCTCCCAAAGAAAAGCCACTTAATAGGTTCTGGTAAGAACACTTTTGTACAGAGACTTGTGCAAGTTTGAGTAAATAATTTTGATGGGTTAAACTGTGTTTCATTTTGGTGTTCTTTCAGATGTATGTTTCTGTACATACATTAAATATCTGTTTCAAGCTGGTATGTATTTTTCTTACTGTTGTTAGTTAAGTTTTGAGAACGTTTCGACAAAGGAGACGAGGCTGCTGTATATGACAACTGGAGTTCTTCTTCAGAAAATAGTTTCTGCCAAGAGCCTAACTCAGTTCACGCATATTTTCATTGATGAAGTAAGTTTAAGTTTCATAGTAAGAAAGCCTTCTCTTTTGTCTCTTACCATGCAGGGAAAGAGAAATGCAGACATCTACTTGTAAAGATGCTTTGTCTATGTTGTCTAAGCTAACACTTACTGAAATAGGCTTGTCAGCATTCCTTTCAGCAAAAAATTTAGAACTGAGGGTATGGGGAGGGTTTTTGGGAGTGCTTAACTTTTGATATAGGTACCTTGAAATGTTTTTTGAAATCCATCTTGTGGAATTCAAGAACCTGTCCAGCTAGGCCTGTTAGGGGGAGGCAGCTAGATTTCACTCACTTGGGTATTACAAAGCCTTTATTCTTCAGGGGTGTCCTGAAAAATATCCCTGTGGAAGTTCTGTCTCCTGGCTGATTGTACAGTTCACTCATGTGGATTCATTGTTGTTGTTGTCACTTCACTAAAAAGCTAAAAAAAAAATGCTTGTAATTTGTATATTTTTACTTTTTCTATGCTTATTTTATGTGGAAAGCAATATTTGACTGTTAATTGTAGTCAGATATGAAATTGTGCTTTCACAAATCATGAATGTAAATCACATGTAAGATGTGTAGAACATCTTGGGATTTGGTCATACAGAAGAGGACTTAAGGGTTTGTGGTTTTTTGGGGATTTTCTTTGGAGGGGGTTGGNGGTATTGTAAACAAATTCTTGGGTGTACAGGTAGAATTAGCAGTTGTAATGCAAACTTCTGCAAAAATACTGTTTTTTTAAATTAAGAGAAAAGTGTATAGAATTTTATACATCCTTTACACTGATGTTTGCTTATACACAGAAGCAATATTTTTTCAGTCGCTTCCAGTAAAACTGCAGTTACATAAACACAGAAAATCTCTTCAATCTACTAATGCTGAAAAGTATTAATTCAATTAATACTTAAAGTATGTGATTCAAATTTTAGAGAAGTTAGGTTTACAAATACTGTGGTCATAATCTCCTGCTGGTCTTTCGCTTTCTCTGTTGAAACAAGTTATTCTTGATTGTTTTTATACCTAGGTACTTCATTGTCTCAGTGTGAATCAAGTGATTCAACTTCTATACCAATAAGTAAGCATAAATATTTGGATATGCCTACAGCCAAACACAGGGAAAAGGTAATGTCAGTGTACTTTCTCTCATGGAATAAAGCTGAAAATAATGTTTTGTTGTGGCTTTGGGGTGGTTTTTTTTGTTCATTTGTTTCTTTTGTTGTTGTTTTGTAAAAGGAAACTTCTGTTCCTGTTTTAAACATTGTACAAAAATATTGAGTTTTGTACAAAACCACTGCATAAAATTTTTTAGAGGAAAAAACACTGCTGTTATACTTTCTGTTTATAGGTATTCATGTAAAATATGTACATGAGTGTGTGCCCATATTCTTTCCTGTGATCTTCTAATGTGCTTTAGGAGTCCGGTTATCTCCAGATGCCTACAAGATTATAGAAAAGGTGGCACAGTGTTTTACAGAGATGTGCTGTGTGGCCTGGAAGCTGTTGATATTTGAAATCTGTTCGCAACCTGGTTTGAGTTATTTTGTAGACTTACGAGTTTTCTTGAAAAATCATTTCAGATAGTGTCTCTGATACAAAACAATTCAGTTGTGATTGTAGAAGGAGCAACCGGCAGTGGAAAGAGCACACAGATTCCACAGTATGTGTTGGATTATTGCATGAACCAGTCTATCCCCTGCAACATTGCTGTTACCCAGCCTCGCAAGATTAGTGCCAGCAGCCTTGCCAGGTGGATTAGCAAGGAAAGATCATGGACGCTAGGTGGATTTGTAGGATACCAGGTATGAAAAAGCTTTAAATTATATTTAAAAATGCATTAAAAAGTACTGTATCTTCTTTCTTGATTACGTGTAAGCACATCTAGTATACTGAAGAACTCTTACAGAGTCTGCTTTTAAAGTGGAATTACCATTTTATATCTGTCTCCTGCTAAATGTTTGTTATTAAATCAATTTGTAAATTTGAACAATTACAAATCCTGGTGGGGCTCCAACAGAAACATTTGTCTTTATTGGACACATCTGCATTATTAATCACTGAAATTGTTGCGGGAGAACTATAGTCTGCCATTTTTCCTTTTAACTCCTTAAAGCAACATACTTTATCTGTTTGACTTCCTTACATTTACCTGTCAGCTTTGTCAAAACTTCCATGCATTTAGGACTGCGTTATTTGCTGAACATCCTGTTGTTTCTTTTTAGCGTGTGAAAAACTGAACTGGTTTTTCCTGTTAAATATCTCTTCTGCTTTTGCTTTGTTCAACTCAGCTTTAAAGGCAGTTCTGTCCCTCTTGTTTATAAACTTGATGCTGCTTTCCTCTTTTGACACAGATCCTGGTGCTTTAATCAGCTTCTTGTCAGTACCCACAATAAAGTGCTGTGATGGTTGTTCCACTGTTAGTGGGACAGCAGCTGTCTTTGGATGGGCTTCCCTGGGTCCTCAGGCCTGTGGGTTCACGCTGGTGTTGACAGTGGGAGGGATGTTCATGGAGAGTGGTCTGCTTCTGCAGTCCTTTGCTGGGAGGAATACTTGTTGGGTTTTTGTTCCTTTCTGCTTCGTTCTATTTCTTGTTTCTTCCTTTCTTTCTTCCACTTAGGATAATATGTATATGTTGGCTGGCATGCATTTAGAACTCTCCATTTCTTCATAGGTCTGCAGCTTCAGGTTCCTTCCTAATATGCTACATGTGGTGCCATTTATGTATGTTTAGGTGTTCTTTATTACCCATAAATCTGATTTTGTCNGAAGAAATTAACTCTTGCCAGCCAAAACCAGGACAGTTACCTATGTTGTTTTTTTCAAAGTAGTTTCTGTATGGAGCCTTTGTCGTGATTTTTGTTACCTTGAATTAATTAGTCATAAAATTGCTAAATTGATTTATGAGGCTAGTGAGTCTTAAAGACCTGCAAGGGTGCTGTCCTTCCAAACTGTCTTCAGGACAGTGCATGTGGATGTGCTGTGTTATTTCACCAGCACTTGTGTGAGCTGAGCAGAAATGGTGGAGCGCAGATGTGTCTACTCTAGGCTGATGTAAAGGGACACGTGAAAAGATGGTCTCAGCTCTGCCCTGTAGTGTAGGCCCTGAGATACCTGAACTTACTGAACTACTTTAGAAATCAAAAATCTACTATTTAACTTAGAGTTGTAGAACTTCTCTCTCAGGAATAAGTTGCCTGGTCTTGGCAATAACTTAAACCTCTTTCCTTTTCCTGTCCTGTAAACAAACTACATTTTGGCAAAATCTTTTTCTTGCTCTTTATGTCAGTGGAAAGAATCACTTATGTACCTTTAGAAGTCTCGGAAGAATTCTCAGTCTAAAGCTCCCAGCAAGGAATTTTGATACTTTATAAAACTTCAGAGTTTTAAATTTTTAAAAAAATTTCTCCCAAAGAAAAGCCACTTAATAGGTTCTGGTAAGAACACTTTTGTACAGAGACTTGTGCAAGTTTCAGTAAATAATTTTGATGGGTTAAACTGTGTTTCATTTTGGTGTTCTTTCAGATGTATGTTTCTGTACATACATTAAATATCTGTTTCAAGCTGGTATGTATTTTTCTTACTGTTGTTAGTTAAGTTTTGAGAACGTTTCGACAAAGGAGACGAGGCTGCTGTATATGACAACTGGAGTTCTTCTTCAGAAAATAGTTTCTGCCAAGAGCCTAACTCAGTTCACGCATATTTTCATTGATGAAGTAAGTTTAAGTTTCATAGTAAGAAAGCCTTCTCTTTTGTCTCTTACCATGCAGGGAAAGAGAAATGCAGACATCTACTTGTAAAGATGCTTTGTCTATGTTGTCTAAGCTAACACTTACTGAAATAGGCTTGTCAGCATTCCTTTCAGCAAAAAATTTAGAACTGAGGGTATGGGGAGGGTTTTTGGGAGTGCTTAACTTTTGATATAGGTACCTTGAAATGTTTTTTGAAATCCATCTTGTGGAATTCAAGAACCTGTCCAGCTAGGCCTGTTAGGGGGAGGCAGCTAGATTTCACTCACTTGGGTATTACAAAGCCTTTATTCTTCAGGGGTGTCCTGAAAAATATCCCTGTGGAAGTTCTGTCTCCTGGCTGATTGTACAGTTCACTCATGTGGATTCATTGTTGTTGTTGTCACTTCACTAAAAAGCTAAAAAAAAAATGCTTGTAATTTGTATATTTTTACTTTTTCTATGCTTATTTTATGTGGAAAGCAATATTTGACTGTTAATTGTAGTCAGATATGAAATTGTGCTTTCACAAATCATGAATGTAAATCACATGTAAGATGTGTAGAACATCTTGGGATTTGGTCATACAGAAGAGGACTTAAGGGTTTGTGGTTTTTTGGGGATTTTCTTTGGAGGGGGTTGGTTTGTTTGGGGTTGGTTTTTTGGGTTTTTTTTTTTTGTGGTTTGGTTTGGTTTGTATTTTTTATAAGTGCTGTTTTTAATTTTTATCCTGTTACTGGTATTGTAGCTGAGAGGAACTTTAATTTTTGGATATTTGAGGAGCAGGGAGATAGTACTCGGTGTACCATTAGACTATTACAGTAACAATGAAGCGTGTCATGACTGCACTTGAAATGGTACATTGGAAACCTGGAAAAGATTGGGCAAGTAACTACTTATATTTTTGTATGAAGAAACTTTAGTACTTCATTCAAACAGACAAAAGAACTAAAACCCCCCAAATCCTAAAGAACTGTGTCAGTGGTCTTCATGGAAAAGATTTGAGCACTCCAATGTATTAGCAGAGTCTTGGAAACCTTAATGTTTTAAAGCTAAAGATAAGAAAATGCAAGTTAAATGTAGATTCAAAGGTTGACCCACAGAAGATGCATACGTATAGAAGTGTTAGATTGTTCCTTTAGTTTTAAAACTTATTAATTACATACAAAAATGAATGAGTGAAGTTTTCTAGCCCCTTACACATAAGAACGGGTTATTATGCAGAGATTTTTCAAACTTTTTTTTCTTAGAGTGCTGTACTTCGAACTGGTGTTGTTGGCCTATACCACTTCTTTCAGCAGCATCTGTCTGTCAAGACTGTATATGTGTTTTGCTTCCCCAGCCAGAATTCTAGTCCCTCCTGTTCCCCATATGCCACCTTTTCCCCCTCACCTACTATAGAGATTGAGATCTTGAGCCCACAGTCACTGTTTTTAACAACTGAGTGTTGTCCATGGCATTTTTAATGGCAGGTCTCAGCCCTCTTAGAGTATTGCAGACATTTAGGAGCATGCTTAAACAAACTAGGACCAGAATTCTTACAGCAAGACCTTACTGTCAGCCTGAAAACTGCCTTAGCTAAATTACTTCTATAAAGGGACAGTATTGAATATAACTCTTATCTTTATATTAGGTTAGAATGTGCTAATTAGATTCCAGCATGAGATGAATGTTTGTGAAGGTTGAGCTCCAGAGAAAGTTTCTGTATTTAATATATTTAAACTGTAATTCAAGAAAGGGATGGGATCATCATGGATGATGTTGGTACGAAGTATTTGCTGAACTGTAAGGAGCAGTCAGAAAGCTCAGGTACTAGGATATAGAAAGAATTTGGTGTAAATTAATGTTTTAGAAAGCAGTTTTGATCATTTTGATCTAAGTGTTTTGATCATAGTTAGAAGCCATTGGGAACGAGGCACATCTATTCCATTTGCTTACTTTTCAGACAAACCAAAATAGTCCCTTTCTGGATTGTTTGGGATCTTACCAGGACAGTTCATTTACCCAGCATCGGTATCACTTCAGCTGTAATTGTCAACTCTAGTAGAACCAGTGGCTACAGCTCAAGATTGGTGTTTTAGTCATTACTGTATGATTTTCATAGCTTAACAGTGTCCAGATTTGTCCAGATTTTCGCAAAGGGTGCTGTAGTCATCTGAACACTCTAGTTGGGATTTTAAAGTGTGATTAACATACCCAGTCTCAAAAAGTGTGCTTTCTTCTATGAAAATGTATTGTTATTCCAAGTTACAAAAACAAAACATAAAATTGAGCAGGAAAGTAAGAGATTGTCAAAAAGAAGAGGATGAATTAATGAAAATTAAATTGTGGATAATGTCTCCCAGGTGCACGAGCGTACAGAAGAAATTGATTTCTTGCTCTTGGTGACCCGTAAACTGTTGTGTACAAATTCACAGTCCGTAAAGGTGGGTTCAAACTGAATTCTGCTACTTTTTCTTGCAAGAATATTTTTGCATGTCTTTTATCTATGAAGGCCATTTTGTAAAGAATTTACCACAAATTACTATGTTATTACTTTTTACTGAAATATTATTTAGTTTGCTGCTCTTCGTAAGTAAGCAAGCTAAGGGGCAATCTCTTCCTGGCTGCTGTAATGTGTTCTGAGACTTTTTTTTTCCCTTCATGTTAAAATGCATTAGTTTCTAAAGCCTGCTTAAGGCTAAAAAATGCAGGATGGATATTTGACTAGAATTACATTTTGGGTATTGAGGGCAGTGCTTATCCTTGGTTAAAATGGTAGCATTAACTCCTGGAAATACTGAGCTTTTTTGTTTAAGTGGGACGACATATTTGAAGAAATAGCAAAAGACCAGAAATGCTGTATTGCTGTTTCTGGGCAGAACTGGTAGTAAAATGTGGCTGAGGTTTTTCTCTGTGTGTTAGGCAATTCTGCTTTGTACTAAAACAGGGTTTATGGACATTTAGCATGACATGTTTAGTCTTTGGGGTCCCAAAGTAATGAACTTCTGAAGTGTAAGAAATTAAATACAAATGATGGGGTTAGGCTATCTCAGTATCTTTCTGTGCAGCTGGTTAGGACTGCAGATACTTTGTGAGACTACATGTCTCTGAAGTGCTTCACTTAATTGTTTAATGGGAATTTTTCTGTTCAAAATAGACATAACTTGAGTCTAGGTTGGCTGTTTTTGTTGCCTTTAGAAGGGAATCTGTGTTTTTAAGTGCAGTCCATCACAGTGATTCAAACTTGGTCTTTAGATCTGCCAAACATGCTGTCACTGAAAGTGCCCTTCCAGTTGGCATAGGGCAAGACTGTGGACTTCACACCTTTCACTTTTTATACCTTTTCATGCTGATAAGACAACTCTTGTCTTTAAATTCAGAGGCAGAATGTGAAACTATTCAGCTTTTTTTAGCACTTGGCTCTGCCTACTGGGAAGAGCAGTAATTTGATCAAACTGTGTTTGTGAAAAGTTTGCCCTTGATTCTGGTTCTCTGGTTCGTGTCAATGGCAGGAATCCCTACAGGCCCTGTCATCTTTTCTGTTAGGAAACATTTTTCTGTTAGAGGTTTCTGAAATATTTTTTATTTTCCTCTATAATTCCATTTTAGTCTCTCAAAATTGTCACTGAAAAATTTTATCCTCTTTATATCGTTCTCTGCAGCGTTTCTGCAGATGACAGTTTTTTCATATTGTACCAACCTGAGACAGACCCAATTTTGAGGGAGTGGGAGTATGTCCCTTTGAATGTATTTTTTTTTTGGTGATGATGAAGGGGGAACTCTTCATCTCAATTGCTGGCCTTTAGTGGAGTGGAATGGGTTACTCAGTTTGAATTTACAGATTAATTTAGAAAATGTAAAGTTCTCCTCCCATCCTCTCTGGATTTGTGAAACAAAAGGGTGCAAGGATCCGTGTTTAAGGGGAGAAACAAAGCATTTGTAACTCAGGGTGGTATGAAATATGTGTGAGCTCTTTGTTTCCTTGTTTGGAAGTTGCAGACCTCAAGAAGTAGCAGGTATTTCAGCATTACATCAACTAACAGGAGTCAGTTCAGTGATTCTAATGTACTGAGGACAAGATCTACCTGCTGAACTATCTAAACTATTAAACTATGCTGGATTTTCTGGCAGATGACACGTGCAGATGATTATTTTTAGATCTCAGAGCAGACTTTGGATTGTTCTAAGGTTGATCTTGCTGGGATAGGGTTGTTGCAAGAAAAAACCTAAGACTAGGAGTGGCTCTACTGGATCAGACCAAACAGTGCAGTTTCCAGTAGTGACTAGTAACAGTTTTTGGTATCATCTGGTGGGTCTTTAGATATATCCATGCTGTCCAAGTGGGTTTGGACTGCTTGATCTTGAGCTGTCTTCTTTGATTACCCTCTATTCTGATGTGTTCCTCTGCTGTGTTGGTGATATGTGCTTGTTGAATTTCTGCTTTAGGAGAAAATCAAACTCTTCGTTCAGTTATGTGATCCTTCAGGCACTCTGTTAAGAATCTGTCATTGCTTTCCAGTTTGGAAGGACTCCATGCAGATTACAGAGTCCGGATTACAAAGATTGTCTAGAAGAAGGGGTAATTTAATATTCCTTGCCTGTAACTACAAGGATAATTTAGATTGAATTTTATTTCTATAGCCTTCAGGGGAGGTTACATTTAGCCTATTGCCCTGGCATAAGTGGGGCACTGTCTGTTGAGCCATGAGGCAGTTCATGCTGTAGTGGGAGGAGGTTTCATCTATTTGCAGAATTACCTCCTCTCAAATTTATCCTTTCAGCATCATGTAAAAAAACTTAATGGTTTAGCCTGCCCTCTCCATGTGTTCCTTGTGCCTTTACATGTGCTTTGGAGCTGACCACAGTCGTACAATGCCCACTTCATTAGTTTGCCTTCCTGTCATTTTGTAAGGGGATGCTCTTGTGTTTTATGGAACTTTCGGTTTGGGTAGGGATATCTTTATCAAGCGTACAGTGTGGTTTTGGTTCAATATTTACCATGTTGTCTGCCCTAAGCATTTAGCCTCAGCCATTCTCTTACAGGTGCTTACCTTTCTCTGTGTGCTAGCTGGGGTATCTTAAGCATTTAGCTTTGATTGTCTTAAATGTCCTTAGATTACATACCTGTAGTAACCAAAATTAGACCGTTTAGTGTAAAGAGGAAGTGGAGAGTCCCATGTAGCAGGACATTTTTTTATTAAAATTAATGCTTTACATTTGCTATACCTGTTTTTTTTTAACAGATAGTATTGATGTCTGCTTCCATCAACTCTAAAGAGTTAGCTGATTACTTTGCACTTCCAGTTCGTAATGGCCTGAATCCAGCCTGTGTATTTAAGGTGGAAGGCAGACCTTTTCCAGTTGAAGAATATTATCTTGATGATTTGAAGGACGTTTTTGATTTCAAGGTATTGGAAATACAATTTCATTTCTTGGGTCATAGTAAGAAATTGGAATAGTCAGTTGTAAACTGTGTAATAAAATGACGAATAGACACTTTTATATTGCAATTGTAGATAAGAATTAGTATATGATGATAAAACAGGAGTCTTCTTACCAGCAGAGTAATTTCTTTCATGTAACAGAAACGTTACAGTAGTATGAGGCATTTTGTTTGATAGTTTGCATTCAGGATGAACAATGGAAAAGTCTGTGTAGAAAGTAACATTCGAAGATTTACTGATCTCTTTGAATATAGCTGACAAAATTGGGGAATACTTCCTGGGTTAATTTGTGTTGGTGTTACGTATCAAAGACAAAGTGCTATGAGATGGAAGAGAAAACAAGCATTTATGATTAGAACTTTGATGTTATCAAGTTGGCTTCTCTATCAGCTGAGGCTTTCCTATTTTTTTTTTCTTTCCTTCCCCTTTTTTTTTTTTTCTAAATAGTCCCAGAGGTGTTATGCAGTAGTTCTGAACATATTTCTGTTGTAGCCACATAGGCCACCATGGCAAATGTGTAATTTTGAGTAATGGAAATACATTAGAATAACAAATACTTCTCAAATCTGTGATGGGCTGTGCTGGAGAATTGCTTCTCTGATGCCTAAGGAGGCTAGGTACTGGCTGAAGATTTGTTTGCTACATCAGTCTTTAGCTTATAAGCTGCACAGAATGTATTTTGTATATTTTGTTTGCAGAGCTCTTGACATTCTGCTTTATAGTAAGTATCTCTGTAGACATCAGATAATGAAGGAATGAATGTAAACATGAGTTAATCTGTTTTCTGTGGTTTTATAATAGGAGTTTGTTTTACATTTGAAAAACAGCTGTGTAGGAATTCACTTGAGTGAATTCTTTCGGTATTATGGTTCAAGGCAAAATAAACAGGTTAAAGCAAAGAAGAACAAATGCACTCAGGCCTGTATTGTGATACCCACTCTAAAAATAACTGGGACGTGGGTGTAATTACTGGTCAGTTTTGATAATTCAGAACAGTCTTACAATGTTAGTATAATGAAGATGATGGGGCATGCACTTAAAAAGCAGCAGTGGGTGAACAGACTATTATTTAGCTTTCATCCGTCAAATCTGCAGAATATAAAATAGCAAAATAAAACAGACAGGTAGTTTGAGAAACCCAAAAGAAAATAATTGCTTATGCTGTACACAGCACAGACATTGGTTATACCTCAGCACAGGCAAGCTAAAATAAAAGGCTGTCAACTGTTGACGTTTTAATGCAACCAAAAAAACCCCCTCAATGCTTATAGCAGTTGGTCCATCAGTATTTATACATTAGTATGGCAGCTGAGATATGTAATATGTAGGATATTATGTAAGACATGGGGTTTTGTAAAAGATTTTTGATGATGGCAACAAAAAGATAACCAAGAAATTGAGTAAGAAGTTTACTTCAGTCAAGTTGGATTTGTCATAGCTGCACTTGGAGCTGAAAGTCAACTTGCACACCTTTCACCTCAGAGATCATGAACAAAGAAACTGCTTTCAGTGCTTAGGCCTTTTTATACTTTTTTATTTTCTCTATGGTTTTTGATTTACAGTTTTCATCTGATTCTTTATCTTGTATTGTCCTATCTGTAGCCATTCTGTTGTTCAGCAGGATGGGGAGAATATGTTTGTCCAAGAAGTTTCATGTGCCCTAGGGCAATAATAGAAGCACATAAGTGCCTCTTGATTTTCCTTTTTTTTAATATGTATTAAAAAAGGATGAAATTGAATTATAAAGCACTGTAGCTTGGTCTCGATCTTGTTTCTTATGGTGCTGTGTGTGAAGATTTTCTCTGAATACTAGTTGCAATTAAAAAATTAAAATGTGGAAGGTCTAAGATGATTTGTGTAACATCCTAATAAAATGAGAGTGGAATGTGAGCGTTAAGACAGTTAATGAGTTAATGCTGCCATATGGAGGCAGGGGCACATCTTTCATCATTCTAAAAACTAAATCAGTTAGATAACTGCCTGAGGTACAGGCTTCAGGCTTTAGTGCTTGATGTTTTATTTTCACCTATAAAAGCCTGTAAAATTAAAGAATGCAGTTAAAAGTAAATGCAGTCTTTGCTCTTTAGATAAACAGAATTTTTCTAAGTTTCTTTTTGATTTTAAAATTAATGACTATAAAACCAGATTACATAAATCTTCATTCATTCCTTAAAGCATCTCAGTCAAAATCATTTTAGTCCTTTGTAACTGTCTGTGTGCTGTGAGGTATGAACCTTTTGTCCCTTCTCAAAAAATCTCAAAATAATTGGATGCTACTGTGTAAATGTAGAATTCTTTTATGAATCCTGCAAAATGTTTCGCTTTAGTATATCACTAATTTCTCCATGTGATAATGTTTTAAAACTGTACTTGAAAATAAAAATTTGAGAGGGGATAGTTTTGACTTGAATAATTTGTCAATTCATTGATACTGTTTTGATTTGGAAGATGAATAAAAATGCCAGTCATTATATTTGCTTCTGTTTACTGTTTGCAGTAAACCCTCTGCTGTGGCTAGACACACATCAAGCTGAATCAAAGATAAAGCTTTCTACTTGAATGACTTCATTTGCAGGAAAGAATAAAAATAACAGAGGGAAAAAAGGGAGAAATGTTCTTTAATGCAGCACAAGCTTACCCTTGACCAGATATTGTGTCATTTATAGGTGTACTGTTTAATTTGTGAGCACAGGCTTATAAGAAGTAGTTTTTTTTCTTCTGGCATAAGGGCCTTTGTAAGCACGTTGTTCTGGATGCTTAACAGAATCATCATTTTGTCATATCAGCAACCTCTAAGCCCCAAGGAATCATTGAAACACAGGTTTCATGAAAAATGCATGAAGACTCTTTCTATAGGCAGTTTTTAAAGCTAGTTGTGCAAATGCTTACCTGTTGTTACAGATAATATTGGACATATGAAATGGAAATTTGAAAAATTGAGCAAAGTGAAAAAATGCAAGCCATTTTTGGCTTGCAAAGGTGAAAACGCCTTCGTATCCATGGAACTGAATCAGAGTCCTGATGGAATATAGTGAACTGCTGTCAAAAACTGTTCTGATTATGTTGTATTATTTCAGTAAGGTCTGACTGGGCTTTTGGATTTGCTGTTTGTCACATTGTTACCTTTTATTAGGAGCGATGTGAAAGCCTTGTCATGTTGAAGAATACTAAAGGTGCAATCAGTAGTGAAATTGAAAAGACAAATTTGACAGTTATTTAAGCAGGGATAATATAAACCAAAAAGTCTTATGTTTGAGCAGCCCAGAAGAGATAACTTCTTTAGATTTTTCACATATATTGGGGGGAAAAAAAGAAAAATTACTTAAAAGGAAACAGTCAAGTAGTTTTGAGGCTTCTCATGAGCTAATCAAGCTAAGGACTGAGATTGCAGTAGCAAATGCTGGTCTGAAACAGTGCTGCCAGATTGCTGCCAGCAGCAGTGCTTTTGTGTTTGTTATGAGCTTCTTTACGAAGGGATACTGGTAGAAAAATAACTAATTTCATTTTAATAGTTTAAATAGTTCAATTGTCTGTGATTTTAGTTCTCTGAAACACTTGGTCCAGTAAAGAGTTTGCACTACAATGAGGACAAACCCTGAGAATTAAAGGTTAGCAATGAATTAAAAGCCATTTTTCCTACAAGGGAAAAATCTGTTATACTAGACCTTTTTCAAAGCAGGTCTAGTTCATTAAGAATTTTATTTTAAGAGTACATAGTGATGAAGTTATTGCCTTTGCTCTGAAGACTTGATGGTTTGTGGTCTTGAAAACTAAAGCCTTGAGTTTGTCACAGAATGCCAGAAAATAGTGTAGAGAGAATCATCATGGTTCTGTTAAGTACAACAGAACAGTAGTTCTTTGCCAGGGTGTGACCTAAAACACAAGATCCATTAAATGCAAAAACAATTTAAACGAGAAAGAGGTACATGATATATATATATATATGTGCAGTCAGGCAGAGAGACCTGTGTTACAGTAGCTGTGAGAAGCACTGTACCTTCCTTAGCCAAATTCCTCCTTGTCATCCTGTTCCCATGGGCTGTGATCAGTCCCATGTGCTTAACACTTCTGGATAAGGATGTGGATGTCCAGCAAACAAATGGAGTGTGGCCTAGTGCTTAAGTAGGGAAATATCAGAAGTATTTCTTTTGCTTAGAACGGTAGAATGCTTGAAGAAAAATGTCTATTTAGAAGGTACTGAGTGCATCAGATGAAGTTACTTCTTTGTACAGGCTTCTGTGCTGGATCACTTTTAATTGCAAATACTTGACAAATTGAAATATGTGTGTGAACTACAGTCTTTTAGCCTGTTATACTGCGTTAACCTTCTTTTCCAAAAAGCTTCATCCTCAGAATCCAGTGGAACCAGTGCTACAAGAGAAAATGTATCAAGTCGCAGTGTCTCTGATTCAGTCATTTGATGAGTTTGAAAAGAGGAGCAATAGGTAAGATACAGTTCAAGATCTGGAATCAGTGGTTCTTGGGGAAATGAGATGCTAATTAAGCAGCAGCAGCAGCCTATGTATTATAGTTATTAGTGGTAACTTAATTTTACTTGCATCTCTGCCTTTATTTTATGTATTTGTTTGGTTTCTACCCTGTGTTCTTGAAATGTACTTCATGCCCTGGAGTTTGAGCATTCAAGGCAGCCATGTCATATGGAAACGATATTCTTAGCTGTAGACCAGAGCTGAATATTATTTATATCAAGAATAAAATCAGAGTTATCTTATGTTACAAACTAAAAATTACACATTAATTCATGGAAAAAAACAATAAAAATTAGACATTAATTTTCACTGGCTGTTAAATGCCCTAATGTTGTTTGAAATAAGTAAATACTGATTTTTTATGCTCTCCGTGTTTTGGAAATTGATGTTTAGTACCTGAAAATATAGTAAAGTTGCTTCTACAACTTTGGTCTAACACTGAGCGTGTATTAAATTTAGGAATTGGTTTTGTTCCCATATAGTCCAATAATCTGTAAAAGTACGTTGAAGAAGTAATTTCGTTTTGTGAGCTTAATTTTTTCTTTTCAAACTTCGTGTTATGTAAGCTTTGACATTTTAAGAAAACATTAATTAAGCTTATCTGAGCAGTTACCAAGTGAACCATTGAAGTTACAACTGCTGATGGAGGTACATAAACACAAAAAACTGGGTTCTGACTTTTTTACAATATATAATGCTTCTAAGCTTTTTCTCATGGTTATTTCTTTTGATCCAGTGAATTACACTGTTTTACTGTAGTTTAGAATAGCCAAATTCTGTTTTTTCTGATAAGCTACCTTTAATAATGAAACGTGAAGGAATTAGCATTTCAGCTTTTATATACCAGAAGTGCTATTATGAACATCCATTGTTATGTATCTTTCATTAAAAACTATACTTTCCATTCAGTATATAGTTTGAGAGTAGAGATTGAAAGGTGCTTGAAAAAAGCCTTCCATCAGTAATGAATACAATAAAACAATAAAAGGTCTAGATTATTTTAAAGTGATTTTGACTCACAACAGGTCAATTGAAGATGTCTCCCTCCAAGTTTGTCATGACCTGTAGTTCTTGATAAAAGTGGTTGGGATTTATACATGCTCAGATTTTGTTAAAGATGTCTAGTGGTATTTTCTAGAATACAAGAGCATTACAGATAATTTTAAAAATGACTGAATAAGTTTGCATATAACTATTCAGTAGTAGACTCTCTTTTTATTTTAAGATCTTTGGTAACCTAATTCTGATTTATTTCATTGCAGAATAAGAATGTTTGTGTTTGGTCATAGTTCTGAAGAAAAAATGAAACCTAATGCTGTAGTTCCAAAGTTTATATATTGCGTTTTTCAGAAAACACAGTTGCAAATAATGCTTGGAATTTCACTTCTTCAGGAAGTTCAAATAATGCATTTTACAAGATATGTGCAGTTCTGTTTGTTCTTCCAGAATAAAATAACTTGGGGTAATGAAGCAGATTGAGGTTGTAAAACTAATGAAGCTGCGTTTTCTTGTTAGGGAGAAAATGAACTTGAGTGATACATCAGAACGTGGCAGTGTGCTCGTGTTTTTACCAGGCGAGTATATGTCTTAATAACTTTCTTTTTCGTTATTTGTCACCTAATGAGCTTTCTTCTGGCACTTCTTCCAGAGATTTATTAATTAAACGTGCAGTTAACTGAGGTTCATTGGGCGTTTTTTCTTGCAAACTTGTTTAAATGTGGTAATAATTGGAAAAGCTGTGAGTGAATAATTAAGATTTTATGCATTTTAAAAGTAGTTATTATTATAGTAGTTATATATGTATATATGTATATAGTATATGGGCACTGGAACTGCCAAAGTAGGATGGCTAAGGCAGAAATAGCTGGGTTTTTTTTCCCCTTGGCCCTGCTCCTTGAACTTGTTTTGGCTGAAATACCCAATTTCAGCCTAAACCAGATGTTCAGCATGTGGTCAACCTTTTCAGGTGTCAAAAATTGATACAAGGGCTGGTAGTGGGACACTGTCAGATGGCATTTATATCTGCTGTTGAAATTACACTTCAGTAAGTGTAAAGTTAATGCAAAATGGCTCTTGAAAAATTGACTCACTGGGTTTCTTACGTTTGCTGTGTAACTTTTCTACCATTTTATTAGACGGTGGAAAAGAGGTAATAACAAAAGTCAATTGAGGATTGAAATAGATGTTTTAGAATTGTTCCTGATGACTAAAATGAAAACAAACTCATGATTACTTTTTCCCTAGGTTTGGGTGAAATAAGACACATGCACTCATGCCTCTCAGATAAGTTTAAAAGGTAAGTTAGACCACATTTGTTCCAGTTCAGTCAAACCTAAACATGAGTCTGTCAGCTGTATGAGTTCTAAGTACATAATAGGATTTAGCACAGAAGTGTAATCAGCTTTTATGTTCTTGCATCAGTAAATATTTCAGTAATATTTTTTCTTTAGGTGGCAAGTGTACCCAGTTCATGCATGTGCGACCTTAGAGGAACAAAATAAAATATTTTCAGATACCGTTCCTGGCTACAGAAAAGTAAATATTGTTGAATCATTATTTTTTTTAAAGCATGTGAAACCTTTTGCTAGAGTAGTAGTATCAGCAAATAATAATGTGTGTAAGTAATATTAGCTGTTCTAACTCAAACCATTTTGTGAGGGCAAAGCACTTCAGTTTTTCAATGTGTAAATCGACTGCCTTTCTTACCAAGCTGTTGTTATAACTGGTGTTCAAACTTCAAGAGAAGTGTACCCCACATTTTGGCTACTGCCTTGGTTTTCTTCATCTACTATCGCTAACAGAGTATTGCTGCTAATAGGGTGATGTTTTGTTATGGCAAAGGCACAAGGAAATATTTCCATTCTTCCTCTGTATTGTACTATGCTATACTACTTTATTATGCTTTTTTGAGCTCAGAACAAGAAAATACAAGCTTTTTTGTATTGTATTCCTTTTTTAATATGCAGAGCAGAAATACTGTGTTGCCATTACATTTATATTTCTTCATAGTGAGTTGGATTTTTCATGTAGAAACATGAATACAAGTAATTTTTTCCTTATGCATTCATTGCTCATTTTTTGCTTCAAAACTCAGGTTATTCTAGCTACCAACATAGCTGAGAGCTCTGTAACAGTTCCTGATGTTAAGTATGGTAAGTTATCTAAATCATGTAATTCTGGTATACACTGTATTTGTAATATGTTCTGTACTTGTCCTAGATTAGGTCTCCATGACATGTCACTGTTTCACGAAGCATTGCCGTTGGAGTAGGATTTTGACAGTTGTTGAATTCTTTCTTGCACAACAGAGAAATCTGAATATATGAACAAATAGAGCTATTGAGTAGAGGATTGGTTTTAGCCTCCACTGGGAGGTAATTTTAAATTCAGTAACAAGCAGAATCAGACCTCATGTCCCAAGTGAAGCTTTTTAATCACATTCTGACTATATTTTGAAATAATTGCATCAGTGTAAGCAAATTCTGATGTTGAGTTTCTAAATGCAGAAATTACTGCCTTTTAATGATTGTCATGTACATTAATGCTTTATTGTATTTATGGTAAAATCTGTTAGTATTCAGAGTATCCTGGGTCTGGTGGTCTGGTTGTTTATAAATCTGGTGTTCTTTTTATTGCTATTCAAGTTATTGCAACTTTCCTGATAATACAGATTATGCTCATGTATTTCTTTCCATTGCCATGAGGAATTTTTTCTTTCTTACTTGCAGTGATAGATTTCTGCTTAACTAAAACTTTGGTTTGCGATAAGGAAACTAATTACCAAAGTCTGAGACTTTGCTGGGCATCTAAAACAAACTGTAATCAAAGAAAAGGTAAGAGGACAATAGGTAATGCAAACGAATCCTAGAAGCTGGCCTTCATGGAGAATTCTGTGTTGATTTTTTTTTTAATATTAACAGTAAAAAGAACAGATTATTTTTGTCATTAATACTTGATAAATCTTTACCATGTCAGGATATAAAAATGTGATTAAACAGCCATGCATGAATGTTTTATTTTGCTCAAATATCTTTTCAGAGGAATGTTTTGTATTTTATTGAAAAATACTAAAATTCGTGGACCGTGGATTCTTAATTTGATAGTAATTTTTTTATCATGGGCCATTTTTAAAAGGAGGGATAGGCACTGCTAAGTATTTATTAACTGCTTGTGAGTTTCAGCAGTAAATGAAATTTCAATGTCTATATGTCACTCTTAAACGAGTTGGAATACAGCAGTGTTTAAAGTTTAGATGTTCATAGCACAAGTATCAATAAGATTTGATATTGGCTCTTCTAGTGAGACAGTACTCTTAAATATCAAAATCTTTTTCGTTTCAGTCAAAAACAGTACTAAATAAAATATGGTCAGATTCTCTAGTGGAGTATCCCATGGAGAGGAGTACCCTTTAGTTTGTTGAAGTGAACAGTGTTTGGATTTTTGAAGATAGACATCTGAATCATTGTGTTTTCTGTAAATAGTAGATCATAAAGACATTTTGCTGCTTATCATTGTATCTTAAAAGTTGTTTATACAGAAGGGGTTTTTTTCTAGCTCTTGAGTCAAATAGGAAATAATTGTTCAACTGAGAAAAGTGGGTATTGATTTGAGGGCAGTTACGTGAAAGAGGTATTTGAGTGAAATACTTACATAAGTCTTTTGTTAGTTACTGCTACTATGAAAGCAAAATGTTTTCATCCTGCCCTTATCTGTCTGCTGGGCCTGTCTGTTGCAAGAGAGCAGAACGCTGCTCAGCCTGCAGCATCAGCTGTCGTGTGCTGCTCAGCTGCCCAGAGGGTTTGTAGATGGATGGGTTTGGAAAAAACTTGGGCACTTTACAAATTGGTGATCCGTTCTTTCATGTGAAGGTCGTGCTGGACGTGTTTCCAAAGGGTATTGTTACAGGCTTGTACGCAAGGCTTTCTGGACAGACTTTATTCCAGAGAAGTCAGAACCTGAGATGCTGGTAAGACTTCTGGGTTTAGGGTTAGGTTTTTTTCAATGCATGTAGTCATAGCAGAGAAGCTTTGCTTTACTTTCCCTGAACACAATTGGAATAGCTACTAATAACTGTAGCACTGACCAGAATTCAACTTGATAACTAATTGACAAAGACCATTCCACATAGTTTCCTTATAGAAGGAGATGATATATTATAGCACTAAAATCGATGTGGATTAGAAATAAGCAATCTACTTGAAAAAATAACCTTAGTTGGACAAAATTAGTTTCAGATTTTGCTAAACTGTAAACTTTAACTTATTTTTGCATATAAGACGCTTAGACACGCTTCCCATGGGGGGAAAGTAACAATAATCTCGTCTTCCTTTCAGCATTGTCCATTGGGAGCTACAATATTAAAATTAAAAAAGCTTGATATAGGGGAACCAAAAACGTTGTTGGCAACAGCTCTTTCTCCACCCTGTGTAGGTGACATTGAACGTACGATAGTTCAACTGAAAGAGGTAGGCTTCCTTTAATGTTGTTAAAATCAACGTAATAGGAATGTACTGCAAAAGTGGTTTTCTTTGTGTTTGAGGTGGTAGCAGCCTTAACTGGAACCTCATACTTCAAGTGTGTTTAGAAGAGTCTTTTCACACGTTGGTCTGTTGTTGGGTTACCATCTCTTGAGTGTAAATTCTGTAATTCTTTCAAGTTCTGTAGTTCTTTAAAACAGGATTATAGTTTCATCAGGGGGTAATTATACTCTTTGAGCACTACCATCTATGGTGAGAAAGAACAGAAAAATAGACAAAAAAAACCCTTGAACTTTCTAAGTGACAGTGTTTATGAATAAGTAATAAATCACACTCTTACACTGTATGATGTGTAGGGGTCAGCCTGAAGATACCCTTCTCACCTGTACAAGGAAAAAGGTGATTTTGATTTTTGATTATAAAGTCGATATGGGGCAGAATCTACATTGCATTAAACTTTTTTCTTTTCTGAAGTGTGTAAGAAGTAATATTTGTATCATTTGTAGCTTGCTTTTCTATCCAGTATATGTAGTAGCTTTGGTTTCAAAAACACTAGGCTTTAAAAATTGTCTTAGATTTGCTTAGTCAGCTTTTACAAGTGAACAAATTTTAATTTCTCTAGCTGGGAGCACTTAAAACCTGTGTGCAAACAGAAGAAAATCTTCATGATGGTGAGCTGACTTTCTTAGGAAGGGTATTGACACAGTTGCCAGTGGACCTGCATCTTGGAAAATTGATAGTCCTTGGACATGCCTTTGGTTGCTTAGAGGAATGCCTTATTATAGGTAACTGAAAGAAAAACATGTGAGAATGTTTCTCTAAAACCAAACTATTTGCAGGTTTTCATTTTGATTTGTTTTTGTTGTAGCTGCAGCGCTGTCTTTGCGGAATTTTTTTGCAGTACCTTTCAAAAAGCATGTCGATGCATACAGGTAGTACCCCAGATGTTTTACAACTTCTAACTACATTTGGGAACAGAGGGCAAAGTTGATCACTCAGTATAATTTTCCATGTCATCAGTCTTAATTTTCTGTTAACGTGCCAAGCAGTGCATAAACAAGCTTTTCCAGGTAGTTGATACTGGAATCTCCTTATTTGGGAACGTAAATCACAGAGCTAACTCATCCTTTCCTGAGCACAAGGCCTGATTATTCAGCTTTGCCTTTCTCATGTGAACATGTAGCAGTGTCTATTAAAATGATTTGCAAAATAGCAAGGACAATTATTTATTGCTCACGCAGTGCTTCTCCTTTAGCAAGGAGATGTGAATAAGAACATGTAATTACAGTGAGTGTATTGATCTTGTTTATTAAAGGTGTGGAGGGTGTTAATAATGTAGCATTCTGACCTGCGTAATACATACAATACTTGAAAAAAATATTGTTGATAATACTTTTTGTTTGTATTGACAGGAAAAAAATGGTTTTTGCTGGGAATAGTAAGAGTGACTGTATTGCAATTGTGAATGCATTTAGGGTAAGTCTTTTTTTCCAGCTTAGGTTACTGTGAAATCTGATAGACCAAGACAGAGATTCTCACTTCTGTAGGATCAGTGCAGCATTTGTGCTTTGCAGTTGTTAAAAACTTCACATCACTGCTAGCTACATATTGATACTTTTGCAGTCTCTGTCCTACTGTGTCAAATTCTGGTTGTCTCTACTGTAATAGCCAAAAATAAAATGCTGGAGATGTGGTGATGTTTGTAGATCCTTTTAAACCAAGGCCAGTTTGGACTGGTAAATTCTGGTACAGAATGAGTTTGGTGGCCTTCCTCCAGACTTCTTAGCTTTGACTTTGTGATGTTTCTGTGCAAATGCCCTTTTTTGGTACTCTTGGCTGTTTAGTAGCCCAGTACCATGGACAGGGGTTGATTCCTCCCGGTACAGCAAAGGCTTCTGCTAGAGGAACTTGATATTCAAAATCCTCGTTTTATATCATGCATGCTGTGGTGTGTTCTGTAATATTCTGGAGAGTCCCAAATTTTCAGCTGCTGATTTAATTTATTTGTATTTTTAAATACATTCCCCTTCACTGAAAGCTGACTTGTTTTTTTTCTACTCTGCTGTCAGAATTTTGTGAAGCACACATGGGCATGTATGCCACATATATCCACTGATTCTGAGGCTCAAAAATAATATTTTCTGAATTCATCTTACCATATTATACATCATATTTCCTTTGTGTCACCTGGTAATTATCATCTGTTCATCCGAGGATGATATTTCTATAAACTAATCTGTTGTCCTGGAGAATAAACAAGCATTCAGACAGAGCTTCCAGTGAAGTATCTCTGTATCTGAGTGATGTGAAAGCTTTGTTTCGAATGGCTAAGTGTCAGGAAGGAACTGGTAAGTTCAGGAAAGTTTGTTTTCAAACTCCTTGGTTCAGATTAGATTTCTTCCAGAGTAGTCTCTATCAGGGTAGGGAAATGCAGTCTGACTGTTCAACTTTGCTAATAGTCAGTGTTCACAGTAAGCTGGAAAATTGTATTATGAGGTGACTTGCTGTCAAAGTAGAAGAAATGGATTCTGCAGGCATCTGTCATAGATCTGCTGCCTAATAATTAAGTTATTCTCATTAATATGCTGGATATGTTTATTTCTTTTCCAGCCCTGTTTTCTGGGAGGCATTTGCATCAGAACTTAACTCAGTCAGTCAGTTCGCTTCCTTTTGTCCCAAAGCAAGGCAGTGAAAAGGGTTCTGAGAGTAATCTGCTTTATTACAGCATCAGAGCATCCAGAATGTTCTGTTAATTTATGAACGTCTGCATGTGCGTTAACACTCCCTCCATTTCCTGTCAGATAGCCAGGTGGACAGCCTGTTGTATGTGTTATCAGGTGGCTATTGTACCTCTCCCAACACATACCAGGACTTGCTCCTTTAAATCCTTGGAACCTAATGTGTTTGGTCTCCTTTTGGAATGCACCACGATCGAGAATTTCTAAGCTGTGTCCTGAAATTCAGTGACGTAAATGCTGTGTTTCCACCTTAGCTGCTGGAGCTGATGACAAGTTTGAGGCAATATATGTAATTACGGTTCATCCAGTAGTGCTTAAACTCCTTTTCACTCCGTAAGTGTGGCACAGAATGCCATACCCTCTGAGCTGACTTGAAGGCAGAATGGTTACCTTCCTACAGCAATTTTTATTCTTCAGTGTGTCATGATAAAGCATTTATAACCCTGCCACACTTCCAGCCTGGCGGTAATGCTTTCTTAGAATTACATTTTGCAGCACCACTGTGTGCTCTCATCTGAGCAACAGAAGACTCGGAGTTCTTGTCCACCCTCAACAAAATAGAATAAGGCTATTCATAGGAATGAGAAGTATTTGCATCTGCTTAGGAACCAACCAGACAAGCAACATGTTAGACGAAAATCATTAAATAATTAAAGCTGGAAGGATCTTGGGAGTTGTGTAATCCAGGCTCCTGCTGACAGCAGATTCATCTGTGAGGTTCTGCCAAGGTTACTCAGGGTTTTTTAGGTGGTATCCTCAAAAACCTGATCTAAGTTAGCACATTTTCTTTTGTGCTTTGTAGTTTGTGTTAGCCAGGGGAATTCTGGTTTTTAAGTTGGTGTTAAACAATGACCTTTGGTATTGATGTGGAAAAGACTTGATAGTTTTAAATGTCACATTACTGCTTGTAATAATTATTACTAATGCACTACATTTTGTGTCTGAAAACTACACCGCTTTTTTTCTTAGGCATGGCAGGCCTGCAAACAAAAAGGGAAGCTGAGAGATCCTAAGGTTAGTTAAACTTTTTTTTTTCTGTTCAAGGTTGGTGACTTCAGTGCTGGCGTATCTTATTTTCTTAGTAAGGAGTATATTAGCAATGTTTATTTATAATAATTACAGTTTTTCGTAAGTAAATAGAAGCATAGCCTTTGAGAGAAAATGAGCCTTTGAATCCAGTGCAGAGTTATTTGAAGACAATCCCTTATGTAGTCTCTTTCACAGTTGACTCAACAGTGGCCAGAGGGTTTGAAATCCAAGCTAAAAAGGGAAATTGAGCTGTAGTTAAAAGAAATACTTTTAATACGTGTAAGTGTCTGGTTTTTTCTAACACACAGATCTCTGCCCCCTCAAAAAATGTGAAAGATGGAAGATGTTCACGTGCATCAGTCACAAAAACCAGTAGCATGCACACAATAACTGCCTCCAGTCCTTCTTTTGTGTGTGCAAGATAAAATCTTTTTTATTTCTACGCTTCCTTCAGAGTGCAGCATCTCTTAAGAACACCAGTGCGTAACATAGACTGAGTTACAACGAGTGGCCAAGATGGCCAGAATCTGTCTGATAAAGTTGTGCATTCAGAGAAAGAAGTTCTGAGTTTCTTGGAAGTCTTCCCAGGATGCCAAGGCGGCCAATGGCATCCTGGCTTGTATCAGCAGTAGTGTGGCCAGCAGGACCAGGGCAGTGATTTTTCCTCCTGCATTTGGTGTGAGGTACCTTGAGTGCTGTGTAGAAAGTACTGTAAGACATTGAGGGGCTGGAGTGTGTCCAGAGACGGGCAACAGAGCTGGGGAGGGGTCTGGAGCACAAGTGTGGTGAGGAGGGGCTGAGGGAGCTGGGGGTGTTTAGTCTGGAGAAAAGGAGGCTCAGGGTAGACCTTACTACTCTCTACAACTACCTGAAAGGAGGTTATAATGAGGGCCCCTTCTCCCAGGTTGATAGAAGGAGAGGAAATGGCCTCAAGTTATGCCAGATGAGGTTTAGATTGGATATTTGGAAAAATTTCTTTGTTGAAGGCGTTGGAACAGGCTGCGCAGAGAAGTGGTGGAGTTGCCATCCCCAGAGTTGTTAGAAAGGCATGTGGTTGTGGCATTTGGGGAGATGGTTTAGTGCTGGACACTGTGGTGCTGGGTGAGTGGTTAGACTTGATGATCTTGGAGGTCTTTTCAAATCTTAGCATTCCTGTGATTCTCTAGATGTCCATCTTTGAAGTAGCTTTTGTAGGAGCAACACAGAGGAGTTGGACTTACGGGTTTACATGAAAAATTTAGATGACCCACAGCTGCATTGGTGATAACCAAAGTATAGTTTTGGTCAAATACATAATTGTCTTACATTTTCATACATGTCATAATACTTAATATGAATGCAGCGAAAGCTGTGAAAGGAGATTAAATGCTTCTATTGGTATATGTAACTATGATTTGTTTCCACACAGAACAACGTGACAGAAAGCTTACTAGCAGTAGAAGAAACGAGTTTCTGACTTTCTTTTTCAGGAGGAGCTTGAGTGGGGTCGATCAAATTGTATTCATATAAAGAAGATCAAAGAGGTAAGATTAAATAGGTAATAATTTTTATAAGAAGAAGGACTTAACTTTCCTTGGTTTTTTGTAAATGTTAATATCTTGGATAAGACTACTGTGTGATGCATCTATCAATATATGTAGATGTATATTTTATTAAAGTATGAATTTAGATGAAAGGAATTTTCCTTTTGTTAGGATGAACAAAGTGGTGTTAAATTATTAACTGTTTAATATACGTTTTTATATTTTTAAGAGACCTCCAGTATATGCTAGTTTTATAGGTTCCTCAGATCACTGGTTGTGGTGTGACTTCTGTCTGTTGTTAAATAACTTCTGTCTTCTGGTTAGGGAAACTCTAAGCAAATACAGTTATATAGTGAGGCCTGGACTGGAGAATTTGTGGGGCTTTGTTGCTGACATGACTGCAGCAATTAATGAAAACTCTGCATCACAGTGGGCTTCAAGCTTAATGTGACATGTTGAGGGGGAAATAACTAAAATTCCTGAGTAAGTGTGATTGGCCGAATGGCCTTGGCCTTTATTTCAGCAGTTCATACCTTTGGCATGAGCAATGTAGGGCCTGTGTTCGAAAAGCACAGGAAATAAAAAAAGCTTTTGTTAGCAAGCAGCCATCTGGATGAGGAATTACCATAATTTTTTGGCTTGTTTACGTGATAACAAAAAAACCATGCGAGAAAAGCAAATAATGTAAAACTGGGCAGTGGAATGATCAGTCTTACATGGTAGCCTCTCTTGGCTCAGTTCCAGATAATTCCAGAAGAGACTGTGCATGACATAATATATGAGTTTAGAATGGTCACCTTCACTTAAACCTTAGTTAGATTTGGGGGAGTTATATTTGCTGCACTTTTAAGATGCTAATTTCATAATTCCTTGTGTGGAAGTGGATTTGCAGAACTGAGTCAGCCACACAGGTTCCTTTCTGGTTATGGTAGTTGTTCTGGTAGTGTCCTAAAACTGCCAGCAGCAGAAGGGAAAGGAAAATGTAGATACAAAGAAGTGTGGACTGTGCTTCTCTACATTTGCTCCAGAATCATTTGGAAGAGTTGAAGGTATTCACTGTGTGGTCAGAGGACCAATGGCTGCTTGTGGAAGCTCCTTGGAAATGCTGAAGATGGAAAGCTGAATATGTTCTGCTCTAGGGCATAAGTTTGATCTCACTCAGAGTAATCACAGTTGTCTGCTGGACTGAGGGTGCAGCATGGTCACTGCTGCAGCTGGGTGCAGAAGTCCAGGTTGTTAGCCTGATTTTTACCTCCTAAGGTACAAACCTAAAATGATTTAAATGCAGAGTATCATCTTGTAAAAGCTTATTTCAGTTCTTTTCCTAATTTTGTTCTATATCATATGTGTAATACATTTTGAGACTACAGAGTTCTTTATAAGGAGATATCAGGAAAACTGCTTGAGTCTCAGTACTGAAATGATTTTCTAACAGAGTTGCTAAGCAATATATTGGTGAAATGCATACTAGTCACCTGAAAAAGGAAGGGAGTTTAACCAATTACTTTAGACTTATACTAACAGATTTTATTTTAATTAGTGGTTGGGTTTTATCCATTTAAAATGTAACTCAGAGATCAAATTTCAGGTGGCAGAGTTATTTCACAACTTGAAAAGGCGAGTCAGAGCATTTAACATGTATGTTAATGCTCAACCATCTGCTGTGGACGAGGAATATGTGTACAAACAACGCTTTATTTTGCAGGTAATGCTTTATTGTCATAAAGAGACGTTATTTACAAAACTTACACCTGGATTTTCATACCCTGGTACTGAAGAACTGGTGTTATACTCATGTTTCAAAATTCTCTGTGGGTGTTGAGATTTCAGGTAGAAGAAAAAAAGGAATTATTTTTGACAGTGTATTGGCAATGTAGAAGGACAGCTAACGTTAGCAGTTTGAAAACGGTGTGTTTGAAGTGCTCTATTTAAACACCCACTGGGCTTGGTTAGTTAAGGGGGAGGGAGTGCTGGGAATTCGATGTCTTTCAACTGTTTTAACTTTATCAAATTTCCAGTTAAATTTCTTGTCTTATTTGGACTGATTAGCAGTGATTTTATTTTCAGACCTGTTTATCATTTCAGTGGCGATTGGTTCAACTGTGTAAGCAGTGAACTTCTAGGAGGTGAATTGTTGAACACTGTAAGAGGTAGCCTGAAAACTGAACAATTTACCTGTAGCTATTTTATGTGAATTTATTTAAATTGAGGCTCTTCTTGAAATCAGAACTAACAGTTACAGTTTTCAAGCAATAGAAGAGAGCAAGTCTGCATACAAAAATATCAAAATGTTGTAGAATTGTTCCAGAAATTGAGATCTTTTTATGAAAGTACGTTTTTAAGGATTTGAATAAATTAATGTCTGCAGTTCTAGTAATTCCTGGAAAGAAACAGGAAAAAATATTAGTAATATGAAGATCTGTTGTTGTCTCTATACTGCCAGTGTCTCTCTTTCCAACAAACTGAATATAACCTGCTGTGCTTCACAAAATACCTTCTTGATTTCAGGTTGTAATAGCTGGTGCTTTCTATCCGAACTACTTTACTTTTGGAAAATGTGATGAAGGAACTGCTGTGAAAGAGCTTGCTGGCAAAGATCCAAAAACCACTGTAATGGTATGTTAAGGAGGTGAATGACTTAATTACGAATCAAGTCATACAAAGTATGTAGTGTTTGGGTGGTATTTTCAAGTTCTGTTCTGTCTTGGGCAAGGACAGAAATAATTATCCACTCTGATCCTGGCTTGGTAAAGTCTCTCCCATCTCCCTTGCTTTCAGTATGATAAACATTGTGTGGGTGGGCAATTTTAGAAGAATTCCTGAGAACTGCCTCTATGCATTTGATTGCTAGTCTTGCACAGGCAAACAACTGCCATCAAACTAATAAAATACTTGGAAAAATAGAACAGGACTATGAAGGGTACTTTTTAATGAGTACTTAAGTAATGTGTTGTTGCAACTTCACTGTTAGTTTTTTTGTAATCTCCTGCTTGTTAGTGCATAGCATACATGCTTGTTGCTCTAAGGTTATTCAGGTGTTTCACTGGGCTTTCTTTTTATCTTCTAAAATTACTTTTCGTCTGATTGTATAAGTGCGAGTTTAAAATGACTGTGTTGATTTTGAAAAACTGTGCGTAGTCTGGACTAGGAAAATGTATAACACTGTAAAATAACCATGACTTGTGCTTAAAGAAAGCAAAGCTACAAACCAGGGAGCCTCAAAGAATAGACTTTATTGGCACAAGAGAAAATAGATAAGAAGGTAGGAAAGTCAGAAAAATCTTACTGACAAGGGATTTTTTTGTGCTTCACTGATTACCCAAGAGGAGGGGCTGGTTCTATACTGCAGGAGATGATGGCATGTGTGCACAAACATACTTATTAAACACTTCTGAAGTCTTCAACATACTGTTCGAGGATATTGAAGCAAAATACCAGACTGGTCTCATCTTGTGGAGTAAAGATGAGTCTTGCCACAGCAGCATTGATTAATATTAAATTGGTACACTTAAAGAGCTACTTACTTTTAATGTATGTAACTCTTGATTTGTTCATACATCAACTGCTTGTTGCCTTGAAGAAGGAAGAAGTAGCTCCTGTGTCTTCATCAATGTAAATTATCATCTTGAGCACAAGTGCTGCAAGTTCCTCAAGCTCTCACTTTGAGAGACTCTTAGAGCCATATGCTGCTCCTAATGGTATGTGCTGAAGATACAAAAGACAATTATTCCTCCCAAGCTCTGGTCTCTCTAAATTATCTTCCCATGAGGCAGTTTCTGCAGTCTAACCTAGAGCATAGTTTTGACCAGCAGCTGGTCTTAGTACTGTAACTTCAAGGCATAGGAAGATTGTCTAAAAATAATCTAGTTTTTACTGTCTATGGTTGTGATAGCCAAAGAAAAGAATAGACAGTTGCGCAGCCCCAGAGAAATAGTTCAAAGTCTCGAAGTTTGAACTTGTTAATTAGGAGTTTATAATTCCATATTAAATCGAGATTTCCTATGAGATAGTAGGAAAAAGTTAGAGAAATGGATATGTGGCTACAGTTGCATATTAATAGTTGTGAAAGCTTACGTTGGAGTTACTCCTCTACACATGGAAGACCAAGAGATTGCTCTTTATCATCCCATAGAGGCATGGATCCATCTGTAAGTGCTTTCCAGTTGTGCAAGCTGTCTCACCATAGCTCAGTAATTCAATATGTGGTAGTTCTGCCAGGATATGCAGGAGCTGTAGGTCCTTCTGTTTCCCAGGCTGTGCACCTTGTCTAGGATATATTTCCCAGTTGTGGACAAGGAATAGTAGCATTCCAGTGCTTTTCTGTTAAAAGCAAAATCAGAGATAATACTAGACAGCTGGTCAGAAAAAAATCAGATTAATATATATAATTAGAAATTAATTTGCTTCATTTATAATTAGAAAAAGAAAACATCTACTGGTTTGAAGAAGTAGGGCATTATTAACAGCAAAACTATGCTTTTTATTGTGTTTTGAGAGATTGGAATGTACTATAGTATTCTGCATTTTTTTAATTTGCTGGAGTTTAGATTGTACATAATTAATGCAGCTCAAGTGAAGGAGAATGCTGGCTATTTAGGTGAACTTGAAAATGCAGTAAAACAGTTGAATGTATCTAAATTTAACATCTTTTTCTTAACAGCTGAAGAATATTCCTCCCTATGGATATCTATACCATAAACAGTTGCAGTCACTTCTTAGACAGTGTGGGCAGGTAAAATCTATTTCCTACAGTGGATCAAGGTAAGTATAAAATAAAGTATTCTGCTTTTCTCATGTTCTCAGTTACAAATTCAGTAATCAGTTGCTTTGTCAGTGATGTACTGAGAAATTTAGTTTATTTGTTCTCTTTTTGGAATCAGTAACTTTTAATGTATTGGTTAGCGTTAAAAAGGTGGTTTTGAAGTTTCATGTACATTAGCTGGAATAACTTTACATAAGCTAGCTGAGGTAGAGCCTTCTGTTTTGTCTCTTGTGTTCTCTGACAGTGGACCTTAACTGCAACTCATCTGTCTGTATTTATTTCTATCTTTATACTCAATTTAGCTAATTTGTACAGTCTGATGGCTTTGTTTAACAAATAATCTGGCTAATTTTGGCCTGTAACTGCCCGAAGTTGAATTCATTTAACACTTCTTTTACCAATGTTTAATACTTTTATTATTTACATACTTCTGTATGAATATCTATATCTGTCTGTCCTTTCTGTTTGCATTAAATTTGGCATGTGATTGTGACAATGTTAGAAAGTTTTCCTATAACCATCATGATAGTTAAAGTTTTAAGGTATGTAAGAGCCATAGGCAAAGCCTGTGAGGAACCTACCTTTTACTGTTTGCTGGCCTGCTAAGATAAAGATAGGGAGGGGAAAAAAGGATGGCTTTTTTTTTTGGTTGTGAACAGGGCTTTTGTGGAGTTCTCCCGTAATCCAAAGGAGGCCTTTAAGGTTCTTCCTGAAGTGTTTCTGGCAATCAAGATGTCACAGCTGAGGATTCCTTTCGATCTGTATGTTCATTATCCAGATGATATCAGAAGACAGGTGCAAGGTTCAGCAGCTGCAAGTTTGGAATTTGTAAGGTAATTGTACTGCATCTGGAAGAGGTGTTTCTCTGCAGTGAAATGAGGTTTGTTGGATTCAGTCACCAAGGAAAACACATTAAGTTCAAAAAACCGATGTAAATTTTGTCTGAGCAGAATGTTTTTGCAGGACTAGAAATAATATGATTGTTTTAAATATTTCCTTAGTGTTCAAGAGAACTCCAAGTGTACAGTCTTCTTTCCCCAGCCCCCAAGGTTCTACTCCATTTGCTTTTGGTATATGGAAATACGGATGTCCACAGAAATTGCTGTTCGTGATAGAGACAATGTGGGGATTGCCATAACCAAACTAAATAAGGAGTGGCATTTGGGGACAAAAAAGAAAGGGAGGGAGATGGAGGCTAACAAAAGAAACTGTGAGAGAACATAAGGACATAAGGCATAAGAACGTAATAGGAAATACTGCTGAGGAAAAGTACTGCTGAGGAATGCAATGTAGTGAGTCTTTGGTCCACACCTGCTTTTGCTGGGAAAATCTGGTGTGTGGGTTTCATTGTTGCTATATTCTGTGATTCTTGAGCTTCAGCTCATACAAGTAACTTGATAAAATGGTAATCTGCCTGGCACCTGATCTTTCTGCAGCCATTTCGTATTTTAAAATAAGAAATCTAGATTAGGAATGCAGGCATGAACTGGAAAGATGAAAATACAGGTAAATATTTCACTTCCAATTGATTATACTTAGTTTTTAATACAACATTTTAGTGGTTTCACTGTGCCCAAAACAGCACTTGAAATTTTAGTGAAAATTAGTTCTTGAGGAACTCAAGTCTCCTAGGCCGAAAGACTTAGAGTTCTCATCTTTTGTCAAATAAAATGAATATTTTATAAACATACATTAAAAATTATATATAATAATTTGCTGAATTTGTTTGTGTTGTGGTATACTCTATTTTTAAAAAACAATCTTAGAAGGCATGCCATGGCAAAAGGCCTCACTATTTAACCTTAATTTTTTCCATTTTAATAAACTGATGGCACAGTTGTGTCCTGGTATGTATCTTCCTGTGTTTGGTTATATTGCAATTACAGCAGTTACTCAGTAGTAATTTGGTTCTGTGTAGTCATTTTGCATTCTAATTGAATTAATGTATTTCTAAATAAAAGTCTTTAAGTACATAAATGCGCCTTAGGGATGCCTTGGGAAGCAAATGAAAGCAAAAAAATTGATCTCTTGAGTTTTCTCTTGTGAGTGAAGTATTTTGCATCTTTATTCCATAAACTTTTTAGAGTTAATGTTGACTGTCAGAAGCAGACAGTGGAGCCTGTGGAAATCTCATTTGGTGATTTACAAATGTCAAAGATGATCCCAGGTCGTTTTCTGTCCATCAGGGTAACGGAGGTAGGAATGTTCTACATCTGAAGTAGGTCATATCTAATAATTAGTACCTAGATAGCTTAGCAGAGATTAGTATCTGACAAGCTTAAGTTAAAAAAATGGGTACTGATAAAGTCTTCAGCACAGAGGTGTCAGTGAAAAGCGGGAATATTCTTGGTCTTATTTTTAGTAGTTTTTTTGTTAAACAGTACTCACATGTTTGCATTTGACAAAATTTGTGGGATTTGCTGGCAGTAAATATTAGCTGGAAGTAGGCTTAAATGTAAAGAGGATTAATGGAAGAGGTGAAATACTTGTGTAAGCTATAAAAATGAGGATCAGTAGGCAAATGGGCCATTTACCTGGTTATTATTAACTGCTAGTTTTCTTCAGAAATTGTACATAAGAGAATTAGATGAAGTAATGGTAGTGTAGGCTCATTCTGAAAAATACTTCATGCATAAAAGTATATTAGGGGAAAATTATATGTATAATCAAAGATTTCTGAAATCTAAAACTTTTTAAATCCTGTGTTAGCTATCATCTTCATGAGTAATATATATGCTGCTGAAATAGAAATAATAATAAAAACATTTAAACCACTGAGCTAGGAGAAATTATAAGATGAAATATTAAAACAGCTCTTCATAGTCGTGGCATATTTTGCAAATGCAGAAAAGATTGTTCCTCCTTTTATTCAGCTAAGTCTCTTAGATAAAAAACGTTAATGAATTTGATCAGACCCATTGCAATCACTTAGCTATCTGTGCTGCTTCTGTTTTAAAATGTCAGCTTTAATGATTGTAAATAAAGATTGGTTTTTATCATGAGCATTCAATATTAAGTCTGAAATGGTCATACGAGTTTAGTGAGACATATGAAAAGATGACTTGTATTCAATTTCATTTAAATAGGTATTTGTTCCTTCCAGTTTCCTAAAGTATGTCTAATCTTAACAGTAACAATGCTGATGCACTGATACATGTAGCTAACTGGTATTCTCTCACTAATAAGAAAAGTGCACAAAATCTGGGCATCTGTCTAAATCACCTGTCTGCCTTGTGTTTTTTGTATGTTAACTCGGTTTAGAAAAGTGGAAGCAGTCTTTTCCTATTTTTCTATATTTTAGTAATGCTTATTTCAGAATTGTTCAGATGAAAAGTATATTGCAGAAGCACAGAACATAAACGTTGTCAAAAAAATATGCAAGTATGAGACAGAAATTCTTCACTGCATTGTTGCAGTATGTGAACTGTTGTGTCAGGAGTGGGAGTGTGTTCATGTATTTTGCTGAGATGTAGTTTGTATTTGATGCAGAAGAATAAAATGAGATCTGTTCTTATCTAATTTTTATACTTTCAGATAGTAGAAGTTGGACACTTCTGGGGTTACAGGACAGATGAAAAAAATAGGACTGTACTTGAGGCTCTAAGTGCTGAAATTAACTATCAGAACCTGATGGATTTATCAGTGCTTCCGCGTGTAGATGTGCTTTGTCTGGCACCATTCACTTATCTGGGAAACAGAGGATACTATAGGGCTCATGTTCTGTATGTTCATGGAGATTCTGCTGAGGTAATATGCTATGTCATATTGAATTGTTAGGATGTAATTGGGTTAACAATCTTGGAGTTTTGCTGCTTCCCCCCTAACCCCCCCCCCCCGTATGAATCACTGTGGCCAGAATAGATTAATTTGTTTCTTTTCCAGAACACAGGAATTTTTAGTATTAGATTTAGGAGCTCTTGTAGAGCAAAACAAAGACTAAAACCTCCAGTAAATATGAAAACATGGCATTCTTTGGAACAGTATTTATGCTGCAGAGTTCTATATCATCAGCAAATTCATCAGAATATTTTGGCTTTTTGTGCTGCGATCAGTAATGGAAATTAGTGCCACAGTTCAAGACTGGGATTGATTTTTCAGGCCAATACTTTTCAACAGTTTAAAGACAGGTTTTTTGTGGCCTTTGCACAGCCTTTGAATTTCTTTTGTTTCTTAGCCTTAGCTGAGTTAACTCTAACCACTATAGAGTTAATACTGAGCATTGTCATATGTTTAAAGTAATGGAAAACTAGAGATTACTACTGCTAATCTTATCACTTTCTCATTTGAATTTATAAACATCACTGAATACATGTTCAGATTTGCTTATCTAAAAGCAGTTTTTTGGTAGTATCACTCACTCACTGTTCAGAGGTAAGGTTAAACAGATGTAAGTGTGGGGAGGGAATTTAGAGCCTCTCAGAGAAATTTGCCTTTTCAAGATATAGTGGATTATTTGCATTACAAGTGTATATTTAGGCCAAGGGATCAAATAATAAACATGATAAAACTTGACCTATTCTTTTTGACATGATTTCATTTGCATGTTTTCCAGACTTTACATTTGCTTCCATGTGACTTGATAAGATTGTGTTGTGGTGTAATTTTTAAACTCAAGTTGTGGCTTTTCTTGCCACTAAAAGTAGCACTTTTAATGTTACGGAATCTTCACGGATATTTTTGATTCTTTTTCCAGGTTTTTTTTGTGGATTATGGCAATAGATCAGAAGTGCCTTTAAATAAACTGAAAGAGATTCCAAGCTGTCTTCAAGGGCTTCCTTTCCAGGTAGGGGTGATGCTGTTTGCTGCGACTTGCTAGGTATTTTTGTGTCTGGCCTGGCAAACAGGAGTGTACTTCAAATCAGAATGCTTTTCAGAATAATGATTAAACAATATGTATTTTGCTTACGCAAGTGCCTATAAATCACCTTCACTAATAGGCAAGAGTTTACCACAGGTGTGTATTCACAAAGCAGGAACTCTTGTGTATAATTGAACTACATTGTTTTTAATTGTTGAGAAATGTTAATTTTGCAAAGCTGAAGGTCTGTGGTTTTTCTTTGTGCTCCTTTGCTGTTCTTTGAACTGCTGGGCTTTCCTGGGATCTTTTCAGACAGAACTCTCTTATGATTAAATCTGAGCATCACAGATCAAGTGATCTTTAACACAAATCAGAGGCATTTTATAGCTAGCTTTTTCAGAAAAATAGTTGTCTTGAGCTGTATTTACAAATAAAATAACTATACTTCAATTGTAATTCAGTTTTTCAGTGCTCATTCAGATACTTATAAGCTAATAGAAACAGGTGTATCATACTAACTGTATTCTCTTAAGTATTTAATGATGAAAATGAGAAATGGACCAGCAGAAATAGGCTTACATCTTGACAGGGTTAATCTTGTTTGGTTTTCTTTTGTAATTGATGTAAAGAAATAATTTTGGCAAGAAGCGTTATTTTTTATATTTTCTACATATAAGCACAGATGTATTTCTGTTTCAGGCCTAATCTTTTAATGACCAGTTTGAATGACTGGCTAGAAAAAAAATAGAATTTCTGTTGTAAATTCATTCAAAGACGTAATTACAGATAGTGATTGTGGAAAGGGATTAAATGAGAATTACTCTTTCTTGCCAGGGACAGAAGAGCTGTAGTGGTCTTGCCAAGTTTTCTGTTACCTTAGTTGAAAACAGTTGTGGACTGTGAAGTTTTTTTTCCGGAGGAGACATCTCTACGCTCCTAAGATTTCACTGTGAATAGTGAATTAATACCAAATTATCCTTTATGCCCCATTTGCTCTAATTCCTTAGCAACTGTGTGCTATATTGAAGTGATAAGAGGTGTCACATGTAGCTGCGCTGGCAGTGATGGAATAGGAGTTACGCCAGTAGCTTTACAGCAGCCCTAAAAATTAACATAAGCCACCGCAATAATTATGAAATAATTTATAGTTATTAGTTTAAACAGTTTGTTGAGAAAGTGAAATATTTTCGTGCTGATTCTCTACTCAGGCCAAGCGCTGTGTTCGATGTTTTTGCTCTAGGCTTTGGAGTTCAAGATCTGCAAGATGTGTCCCTCTGCCAAATCTCTGGTGTGCGGGGAGCGGTGGAGCTGCAGCGCCAGCCAGAGATTCGCCTCCCTGGTCAGTGGCTGCACTCTGCTCGTGGAGGTTTATTCCCTTGTGCACGGAGTTCTGCACGTGGATGTTTTCCGTCACCTGGTGCGCAGAGGCCTTGTGAATATTCGAGATGTGCTCGTTGAGGAGTGTTACGCTGAACTAGCAGAGGAGTCATACGAATCACAAGTAGGTGTCGTCTAAGTTGCTGCTGCTTTTCTTATTCTGATCTATTTCAGTTCAGGCTGTCCTGAGAAGCTGAGCTGCAGCTTGACTAGTGGCAAGGTTAACACTTGAATACGACAGTGTATCTTCTGTCTGCATAATGCATATTGAGCTGTTGGCCAAAGGCATTGCTGCTTTGAGAGCCCTTTTGGAAGGGGTGTTTCCTGGGAAATGATTTCAGCAGTTGAACTGCTCCACTGTTATTTGAAACTGAAAAACTGTAACTGTTTCCTAGTTTTAACTGTCTTCCTTTTTTATGTTTTATATAATCTGAACGGTCATCAGAACACTGTTCTTTGTATGTATGTCTTTGTGTAGGACTGTTTTGTAAAATTTTTGACGACAAAATTGTTTAAAGGTTTTAACACTTCTGTTATTGTGTAGCAAAGCCATGATTTGGTCAAGGAATTATTTTCGGATGAAGCAAAGGAAGAAGAGCAAATACCTATATCTTCAAGACAGGAAGAAAAACATCTCATTGAAAGATTGTTAAACTGTTTTTCTGACAATAAGTCTGATGTACCAACCCATAAGGTGAGTGGTGGTTTTGGCCTGTCATTCTGTGACCCTGCTTCTCACATTGTTAGAATGAAGATGAGGACTGGAAGTACCTTAAATAACCAAGCAATATATGATGCATTTCATAGGGCATTCTGCTTCCTGTTGGTAGAAAGCCCTAGTGTGACCACTAGTTTCAGACTGGTCTGCTTTAGCTTTGAAGAGAGTTTTGAAGTACAGCCTGAGAGCTAAGGGAACCAGCTCTTCTAACACACTCTGAGGCAGCACTTTGAACTAGTGCAGAACAGAGATAAAATTGAAGAACTGAACACAATGTTTCCATACATGGTAGTCATCTTTATATAAGCTGCAGCAAGTTTACAACCCTATCAGTTTTTCAGAAGATTTAAACATGATTTTTACTGTACTCAGTGTTTCATTTTCATCAGCCACTGATAAGTAAGCAGCTGGGATAGGTGATGCAGTGAATGCTCCAGTAACTGATGGTAATGATGCTTTTTTTCTGCCACTTCCAAACTCAGACATGTGTTTTGAGATATCTGGTCTCTACTAAGTTGGAACATAAAACATGAAAGTGTGTGTTGTGTTCTGCATTCTGATTACAAGTTAAGCCTCATCTACATTTTCATTATTTTCCTGTTTCAGACTTGACAAAATTTCAGGCTTTCAAGTGCCTTGTCATGCTTCTTTTACCCACGGGAGTAATCCTGTTTAACTGCTCGCTTCATAAAGTGAGATATTTTCAAGGTTAAAGACCTCATCATGTAAACAAAATGACCTGATTTTGTTAAGTGATCTCTGAAGTCTGAACTTGTGTTTTTTTAAGCCAGAGGAAAGTCGTGAATCCCCAGCAATGTGAAAATACATTATTTTTGTTTAGGTGCATCAACCATCTACAGCAAAGTTTGCTTTAGATGAGTGAAATGAAAATGCCATCTTATGAATTTAGCAACTCAGTGTTGCTCAGTACATGCTGAAATGTGTTTTGGTTTTCATTTATGAAGAACTCAAGAGAGATTCAAGTGCTGGCTAACTAGAATGCCATTTGTCCCTCCCTTTTTTTTGAAGGTAACAGCTTGTGGTCCATTCAGTCCTTATCAGCTGAAGTGCTACAGTCTGACTAAGGTGTCTCAGTTCAGGTATGACAAGACTTCCACTGTGAAGTATAATCACATTCTTAGCTGTTATTTTCAATAAATAGGCAAAACCCATCCTAGTTGCTCTTACAGATTCTGACTGAATTTTTATTTGTGGAGAAGACTGAAGTAGTCAGGATTGAACTGCATTAATACACACACTATCGCTATTTAAAATCTTAAGAATAGTTTTAAGATGCATTATTGTCTCACAAATTATTTATTAACTGTTATCTAAATCTGCATTGTATTCAGGTAACAGTAACAGCTATTTTGAGTTTGTGTTGAGAATTTAAAATCATTCTTCTGTTTACGTGTTCATACGAGTTTTGGGGTTTTCTAATGTTGAAAATATTTCTTCCCCAGAAACGTTCTCATACATAGGGACAGCATAAACTCCATTGTTGTCCATGATGCTGCAGAAGATCCCTTTCAGCAGTTGTTGGTCGCTACTGATGTATCAGTAAATGCAGCTGGTAATGCCTAATAAAAATGTTTGGATGGTTTCTCTAGACATCTGGTTTTGTATGAGTAGTTCTATGAGTAAATATGTCACTGTAGTTCTGTGTTACATCTTTCTGAGGTTTCATTTTCATTAGATGCTCCTTAGATTTATTTGAATTTTTTTTTTTTCTTTTGATGCCAGGGTCTGTGCTTTTAGGGGAAACATCTTTGATGCCTCCTATTCATGGCTTGCTTGCACTCCTCAGTATGCTGTTTGCTCCTGCAATAGAACTCAGGTATTTGTGCATTTTAAAAAGTGGTGGTTCTTTTATTATTTTCTTTAGGATCCTCACAAATTTTTGACAGATATTATTTCTTTCCTTTCAGCATTTTATATATTCTCTTTCTGGTATTTTTTTGAGTTTTAGTATAGTATGTAGGTAAAATAACTTGTCCATGTACTTACAAATGGGTGCTGCAGAGTCTCCCTTTGTGATAAGGCATTACAGCTCATCACAGTGCTGGAAGCCTAGGAAGATGGAGTGTAAATTGGGCATGTTAAATCTAAATGAGGAGATGAACTTCTGCATTTTTTTGTAAAAGCTGAGTTCTGACAGTTGCATTACTGTTGTGTTTTCTTCAAGTTATGTTATTTGTAGACTGTCACTTCAACATCATTAAGCTTGTTTTCCTTTATTTTGCTTACATATGATTTTTTTGTTAAGTTTCGTGGTTATGTTTCTGTAACCAGAATGTTAGTTTTGTTGCATCACTGTCTTTTAAAAACCAGTATGACTGAATGTGAATGCCTCTCAATTGTTTTAGCTTCTTTCAAATATGTGTCTTGCTTGGCATGGCTTAGACAAATTCGTTTAGGTCTGTCTTCCTATGTGTTTAGTTTCTTCATCTCTTGGTGAGATGTTTTCTTTCTTTCTCACGTAGAGTTGATAAAAGTGGAAAGTATTTTACTGGTGTCCTGTGTGGTTTGGGTTGGAGTCAGACTTCTGGGGCTCCAGTGCTTCCAGAAAATGATATGGAGGTGACATTCGATGTGCATTTTGGAATGGAAGACATAACAGAGGTAAAACTTGCATAAGAATTTTCACTACAGTAGGAATTCAGTAGAAGTCAGTGCATCAGAGCTTGTTAACTCTTAGCATTAGTAGGAAAGCTTGTTTGGACCTGTGGGATTTGGGTTTTTTTGTGGTTTTGTTTGGGTTTTTTAATGTACTCCCTGTTTATAATCTTGGATTCTTATCAGGAGAAGCTGTTGCCCCCTCCCTCCACTTTGAACAAATAAAATATTGTAGAATATTATACACTTCATGAATTTTGCACTAACCAGATGTCAGTACTTACTAGTTTTGTTCTTACGATTGTCATAGCTTTTACTGACAAGCCCAGCATTTTGGCTTTGCAGGCTTCAGTTTGATTTTACAACTCTGGTAAGTCATCTCTATCGAGCTACATCTCTCAGAGCAGATCAGCAAAACAAACAATAAAGCTCCTGCATTCCTCATTACAGCCTTTTGCAACTCACAGAGTGAGGTCTGTCAGAGGGAGACATGTACCTAAACTGTGCTGTGCAGGATGGTGGCTGTGTTTGACGTGTGCCTTAGACAGTGAAGGACCTCATGTGCCCTAGTTAGTTCTGTGTGGAGCAGGTGTGTGAGGTGGTTTCTAGAGGTTTTGTAAGGACATAGTGGACATGCTGGTGCACATACCTGTGAGATACTGTTTTCTGAAAGCACTGACTTGGTGTGATTTCTGTATTCATGATGCCTTAGACAGAATGGTAGCACTAAGCTGTTGTACGTGTGAAAAATTATGGACCAATAGGAGAAAATTCTTAAAACCTTTACGGAAGGAATTCTGCATTGGAAGAAGTCCAGACAAGTGGTAGCCTTTATGGCACATCTGAGTAACCTCGAAGATCGTGATATCAAGTGGCCTGAACTATTCACATCTTTGACCAGCAGGGGTGCAGCTGCAGGAAGAAGTGTTTCTGAAGCTTCAGCTATTTTTGCTTATGCAAATGATATTCCAGTTGAAGTTCAGTGATACGGATGCCACGACCACCTTCATGTCAGTGTGATATGATACAGACGTTGTGTTGATTTAGAGTGCTTTATATTCTGTCACTGATGTTTTGCAGATAAACAGTGTAAGGACGGCCATTAATAAGCTGCTCGGTGAACATGCAGTGCATTCTGGACAAGAGCAAGTGGCACAGCTGCAGGAAAATATTCGTGAGAAGCTCCTATGGTAATAATTTTGTATAAATAAGATCTTCACAGTCTCAGCAAAAATAAGATGAATGCTTGAAGCATAGCTCAGATTAAGCTTTGGAAAAGTAATGTATGCTCTCATTTAATGATGCATTTAATTTACTTTATTTATAAAGCAGTATACTAAACAACCTTAGACTTCTTGTGGAAGCACTGGTTCTTCAGGGAAGCCCAATCACTTAGGAGTCATAAAACCTAGACTGTAAAACCTGTTCTACAGGATATCAGTTCTTACGTATCCTTGTTTCTGCACCCAGAACAAAGTTAATGTCATAAGAGGGCAGAAAGAATTCTAAATCTTTCTTGCTGTACATTAAATTCGAATCACGTGTGCTGCCTTTTCTCTCTCAGCAGACCTGTGCAGAATAGGTGTTGGCCAAGTGAATTGGAAGTTGCAGGCTAATGTAGGAACTGAATTAAGGCCACCTGCCTGTTTTCCCAGCAAGTCTCCCTGCTTCTTGTGAGTGAAGCAGTGGTTCAGAAAAGACCATTGTGAGTCAGTCCAGCCAGTCTTGAGAATTTTTTCAGCTTGTAGTTTGAGAGAAGGAATGCAATGAAGTATCCCAGGAACAGCTTCTTCTAATGCCTGTCACTGCTGAGCATAATGTGAAAAATCTTCCCTTGTTTGTACACCCAGCGTGCATTTTAGTGCTGTCTGTATCGTCAGGGGAGTTTTCTCATCCTGATCTGTCTCTCTACTAAACTATGTTAAAAAGACCTCTGGTCCAAACATGACTTACCAGAGTCCATAACATAACTCTAACCAGCCTCATCTCTAAGAAATAGGACCTTTTTTGCCAGTAGAGCTTTCTAAAGTAACTGTATGATGCCAGAGTGAGGCAGTTCCTCATGCTGATAAAAATCAGAAGCTTCTAAGCTTTATTGCTCTTACTCAGGGTTATCAAAATTATTATCAGAGCAGCTGTTTATGCTGATTTTTCAGATGTTTCTTGGTTTTTAAAGTACCTGCTCAGTTGATTTTTTTTTTTCCCCTTATCTGTGAAAAAAACCTATTGCATTGCCTTCAGTTAAAAGCAAGCACCCAGACTTCGTATTTCCAAAACTCCAAAGAAAATTCAGGTGCATTCCATAGTAAATTAGCAAATGTGGGGTCAGCCTTACCTTTTGAAGTACTGGAAATTACATTAAAGGAGCACAAGCAATAGAGAAGTCAGGGAACATGGGTAGGCAGAAAGAAGCAAAGGCACAAACCTTCTCTGGAGGTGACTCTGACAGTAACAGCTCATGCTGGGACATCAACACTTACATGCTAAATTCAAGGCACTAAAATGTCACTGCTATTTCTTTAGACATGTGAATACTTGCTACAATTTTGGCACCTATTTGGGGCTGATTGTTCAGACATCTCCAGCCAGCTGGGAGGGGAAGGGTCAGACCTTGGCACGGGTCCTGGGCATTGACATGTTCCCAGATCAGTCAGCGCCGGCTGCCTGACTCGGTCACTCTCATCAGCCTCAGGGCTTTTTCTTCTTCAGCATTTTATACCTTTCTGTGGTAGCCTTTTCTCTCGTGGAATTTTTGTACTTTTACTGGTTGTCTTCCAATGATCCTACAGCTGTTTTTATTTAAAATTTATTTTATTTTTGTATGTTTTTATTTTAAGGAATAAACAGTCTGATTATTGTAAAGATTTTGTTGTAAAGATTTGTTCTTCTCCCTTGTGTAAAATCTTTCCTGGTTCTGAATATTTTTTTTTTTCCAATTGTACTTTCTGTGTTTTGGAAAAAACCCAACATTTATTAATATGAGTACATAGGTAAAAATTTAGCCTGAACAGTCTTTCATAACTGTTTTCCATTTTTCAAAAGCTAATTGTATTTACAACATGTCACCACTACTTAAGACCAAAATCACTGTTCGAAAAACGTATCTAGACAGAATTAATTAATGTCTACTACTGTTGTACTTTGCACAGCTTGAGGAAATAACTGGAGCAGACAGTCAATCTATAGTAATTGAGTTGTCATGCAAAACAAAATACCCTAAAAATAGCTGTATTATACATTCTAGTGAGTAAGCATACATAAAACTTACGGAATAAATTACAGTTGCAAATTCTAGTACTTTGTAATAAAAAAAATCTTATTTTCTTTAGAAGAAAATACATTCTGATACACTTAATGTCTCTGTGAAAAGTTTGTGATTTGACTTATTACAATAGAGGGGCAAAGTACAGAGAAGTGAACAAATCAAACTAGATTAACCTGGAAATTTAAGATTCCTTTCGGCACAGACACCTCATAAATACCTGGTCGTATCTAGTATAAAAAATCCTTTGTCTTTCTAATTAAACAAATACAAGTGTATTTCTTAAGGCTATATTTATGTCATTTCAGTTTAATCTGCAAATCAAAACCTCGAGATGTAATTGCTCCTACATGGTACGAGAAGCCATATGCATGGAATCAGGTAAGGGTATAAAGATATCTTTTTAAACTTCCTTTTCTTGAGGAATTAGAGTACCCCAGTACAGTTAGTTAAGAGTGTTGAAAGGGAGAATTTCCTTTGGAAGGATGTCTTTTTTGGTTACTGAATTTGAAAATATTGAAAGCACTGTAGAGTCAAATTTAAAGCATAAGAACTTCTATGTAATCACCAGTGTCTATTGATAACCTATTTTTGTAGAGTCTATTTAGTTGTTTGGTGTCTTGTTCAATTTTGTATATATAAATATTTAGTGTTTTCAAACAGAACTCTCCACTGGTTTTAAGTTGAGAGAGATTGTAAAAGCAACTTCACATTTGTTGGAAATTAAAATTTCCTATTCTTTCTATTAAGCAGCCTCTACGTTTTCCTTGAAGAGGATTTGTCTGAATGCTGTGCATTTTAGTTTTGTTTTAGGTTGCTGTGCTTTGAGGTGGCTTCTCCTTTCTAGGCAGACAGAAATGTGGCTTGTTTTAGAACAAATGTGGTGGGATCAGGAGGGCAGCTTTCTCAAAACCCAGGAGGGTTTCATAAAGCTGAAAACCCTCCTAGCTTCCTACTTGGTTAGAAATCTTAGCTTGCTTTCTGTAAGGGCCTCTGCATGCCACTAGATCCCCTGAAGCACAAATACAGTTTCTTAATTAAAAGGAGGAATTAGTGAGTGCGGGAGTAAGACTGCTACACACACCCTCCCTGTGTCTCTCCCCCCATGAGGCCCATAAAGGAGGGGTTTGGGTCCCTCTTCTTGAGAAGAGGGACAACAGAGGAGGAGCACCAAGGACACTTACTACTAGAAGGCATTTTTTTAGAGTGTGTTGTAATATACTGCCTTAGGCCAAAGTGTTCCTATTTCCATATTTCAAATTCACTTATCCTATTCACTTCTACTGGTGTTTAGCTTTTATAACAAGCAAATGTGTAGACCTTGGATCAGGATTTTCCCCACTGCATTTGACGAATCTCAGGACATCTTTCTTACATAATCACATGAAATATTATTACCTGTAATGCTTTGGAATTAACTGTGGAATAGTGTTCTAACTCGGGCAAGCCATGAGATACAGCATTTTGTGGCCCTGGCTTTTTTATTGCAGTGTGTGGCATGGAACTGAAATTCCTGTGTGATTCGAAACTCAAAACTCTTGAACAAGACTTTCTCTTAACTATGTTATATAGGAAAACGTTAAGAATGCATTCTGACTTTCATCTTGCTTCTTTTGACTTAGGTGGATTCTCAGCGTATTATTGATGAGTCTGAAAAGCAGCATGAAAGAGGAAATTGTGTTTATCAGCTCCACAAGCTTGTTTTGTTGAATGATTAAGTATTTCTAGAAGTCTTTCAGAGGATGAGGTATTACAACTAGTCTAAAAATTACTTCTGTCTTCTATGCCTGTTTTGCAAGACTGTTGCTAAGATGAGTGTAAGTGTACTGAAATACAGTTTGGAAAGTGTTCTTGAGTTTCTGAAAAAGCTGCGGTTTGCTGGCCTGGAGCAGAGGAGTTTATCCATAAAAGAAACTGGTGTAAAGCAGGATGCAATTTTCATTTTAATAATACTTCTGAGCAGGTTTATCACAAGGTACATGAAAGATGAAGCAAATCTAGGCTTAGTTGTTAATTTTCTGTCTAAAAGCTCATAAGTTAAGGGCCATGACTTTCTTTTTTTCCTTTAACTGCAAGTTGCATTTTCCTGTTTTCTTTTTTCATTAGTTTTTTTTTTTTAAATATGCAACAAAGGGGTTTGGGGTTTCCCTTAACTAAAAACTAGAACTCAGAGGAAACTGATGATCTAAATTATGTTCTGATCCAAACCGTATCTTCATATACTGGATACATTTTTTTCATTACTTTTTTTGTACAGCAAAACATAACATGATTTATTTTCTTGTATGGCAGAAGAAGGCTTTTGAATTACTGCTTCATGGCACTTTGTTTCATCCTTTCCTCTTATTTTTACCTGAGAGATCTTTAGTCCTAAAAATGAGGTCAGTGGTTTCAGAATAAAATGCAGAAATGAAACAAAATGTTTTTGTCTCTTCTGTTGTGTGGTCATGCTTAATAAAAGCTAAATTTAGTTATTAATGGTATGTGATTGCATTCATGAAATACATGAATACAAAAACAGTATATGGAAGAGTATTATTTGTCTTCACCGTTCACTCAGTGATTTGAAGGTCATGTAATACCCAGTCATTCTCTGAAGAACAGAGAATCAGTGATCACCATAAAGAAGTGGCAGCTTTGGGGAAAACAAGGGGTTGCTTAAAATAATTTCTTACTTTAAGGTGTACTTAAACAGAGGGATGACTCTGTAACAGGCAATTTCAGTGGTTTATTAGAGCATTACTTCCTTAGACCCATTTTACTGATCCTTGGGAATTAAAATAGTGAGATAAGTCTAACAGAAAAATTGCATCTCAGGTGGCTTAGACAAGAGGATTTCTCAGCCAAGTGTTGTACACCAATTAAGTGTTCCTATTAAACACCTTTGGGGGCAAGTGGAACAGGGAGGATTTAAAATCTTTACTTCGTGTATTAATGATGGGACCTTCTGTAGGAGGAGGAACCTTGGCAATGCAGAAAGGCATGATATAAATAATGGAACTCATTCCACATAAGCAACACCGAAATTTTTAAAATTCTTTTTTATTCTTAAATTCTGTTTCTCCTGTACATGGATCTGTGTGTGTGGCTGTGCTGCCACCAGGTGGGGGCTGCTGTGATCTGTGATAGAACAGCCCTGAAGGAAATGCAGCATCCTACAAGTCAGCCTTGCTGGGAGATGTTGTTTATTTGCAGATGAATATCTAGTACTGATATTTTAAAAGCAGCTTTATTTTATTGTTTGATTTAGGCTTCAATAGCATTGCAAATTACTTGAACAAGTTCAAGCTAAGCAGCTTCAGAATTTCCCCCTCTAAGGGTAATGGTATGTCATCACACTGGAGAAAGAAGTACTGTAAAACAGTAGTGTGTGTGTGGCTATAGACCTGATCCCAATCAGCCTTGTACCTTTTGGGGACTACTTCCATAAGAAAAAAGGCCGTGGCTGCTTGTTCCTTTATCTCCAGATGCTCACCAACATCGAGCAGAATGAGATTTCAGTTACCACAATTTATCAGTGATGATTTATGTACTACTTCATCACTGAGCTGAAGGTAGAAATATTTGAATCTATAAATGGTCAGATTAATGCTTTTAAATGCCTCCAATAGTAATGATAAAGTGACAACCTGTATTGATAGGTGCTTCTAGAATCTGAAACAATGTGCGTTGACTATTACTCATAATTCCCCCCCACAGCTACAGTGACACCTGATGGCAGTTTTAAATCACAAGGACATTTTTTTGCCATTGCATGAAATTAATTTTTGAATTTACTGCCACGGGCTGTGCTAGAAATCAAATACGTAAGCAAGTAGAAAAAGGAGTTGCTACTCCACGGAAGGCAGATCCTTCAATACTTGTTAAAATTGAGGAACATGAACTCCCTACCCTACTGAATTCCAGAAAATATATTGAAAGAATGTCTGTTTTTATCCTTGCCCAAGTGTTTCCTTATGGCAAGTGTAAGGGTGGAGAATATTGTTTATGAAGTCTTTTACAGAAAAGTCACCTCTGGTTCCTAGGCTGATTCTTGATAGTGCTGCAGAGCACTTGCTCTGTTCTTCCAGAAGTACAAAATTGTTAGGATGAATAGCAAAAGGGAAAAGGATGTAGCACAGTTGACAGTTCCACAATTCCTTCACCACAAAGTGTGTGTGTGTAGGGATTAGGGTGGTTTGAATGAAGCCAGCAGATTGCTGCTGAGCCTGTGGCCACTTGCACCATGGCAGCTGTGCTCTCTGCAGGGGGTGTGAGTGGGGAAGTTCAGGTGAGAGTGGATGTCAAGGTAAAGTGATCTCTTTCCAGAGAAAACAGGACTCTCCTTTTTCAGCTGTATGGGATTTTAGGAGGTACAGGTGAGTGCATGCCATGCAGGACATGCCATGTCCTGTAGCACTTCTGACCTCCTAGCACAGTTGTGCTGCTGTTGGCACCTGAGCTACCTGTTCCCAAAGCTTGCCTGTGGATTTTACAAGAAGTTTTGTTTACAGTGCAAAGGAATGCCGGAGATGGAATTTAAATAATGAAGGGAGGGTGACTTTATGGGGCACAGTGAGTGCAGTCACAACAGGCTCTGCCTTGCTTGACCTGTGGTCAGGTGTCTCGGGTTTGTTTACAGTGACCACCTCCTCCTGCAGAACTCTGATGTGCCCAGAGGGAGACCTGGGTGAGACAAAGGTAATGGCTCACACACGCTCACACAGACAATGGCTCAAGTGAACAGGATTGCCTTGGAGAAACTACAGAAAAACTGCAGCTTGCTAATCCAAGGTGAGACTTTTCTCCAAAACCAAGATTTGGATAATCTCGGGAAAGGAAAACACCGATGTGTGCAATCAATAGTGAGATTTTTCTGCGCCCTCCTGCCTCCCTGCCAGTTCAATGAGTAAGAATTAGTTGGCCTTCACTGAAATACAGATGGGGAGAGCAGAGCATCTCTGGAGAAGTTTAAATTGTAGCTCTGGAGATACCTGGGTTGGTCCTTGACACTGCTGTGCTACCAAAGGTTTAGGCTGAACAGTATTCTTAGGGTGCCATTCGCCTCTGTTTCCCCCAGAAACAGTGTGCCATGCTGAGCATTTGTGCGTCTGCCACACTCCTTACAACAGGTTAAATTTAACGCCAGTCCACATGTAAGTGTCAGAAAAAGGCCACATGAATTAGGATAAATTAAAGAATCATGGTTTAAACCAGGGTAATACAGGCGTTGGCATAGACTGGGACAGGAATTACAATGATCTTTGAAAGTCATTAGCCCATTTTTCAAGGGCCAGAGTAACAGGGTAGAATTTGTCTACCTCAGCCCACAGAAAGGGATAGAACTGAATGGAAAAACAAATAAAAACCCCCAGCATCACTGTATAGTTCGATCTGGAGTTTCCTGTCTGTAGAAAAGCAGCTGAAACTCCAAAGAGGTCAAGAAATGAAAGAAATCGGAGGCAAAGACAATATATCCCAGGTATTTATTAATCCTCCAAAGGAGAATCGAGCAAGAGGCAGGCTCTGAGCTTATGTGGTGAATCTGTAGGAAGATACATTGCTCTTTCCTCAGTCACTGAGTGCAGCTCCATGGGTAGGTGTATTTGCCATCTCTGTCTGATGCTCCTATATTTAGCTTTCACTCAAGCTCCAGGAGTGTCTGTCTAGTCTGTCAGATGCTATGACTTAAAGCCCATGGCAAAACAGGTGGTTGCTGCTTCTGCTGAGGGACCTCTTCCATCTTGCAGGACAAGGACCTTCCCACAGGTCCCCCCTTGCCATCCCAATGATGATGGGGAAATCCTGGCAGATGCTTCTTGGCACAGGGATGAGTGTGTGGCTGTCTCTTGATCCCAGGGCCTTTCCCCAGGGGGCAGAGAGCTGAGCTTGGGTGCTGGTGCTGCCTGCTGGTTTTGCCATCGCAATGGTGAGCGGGCACCGGGTTGAGGTGAGCAGGGCAGGAGGGAGCTGCACACACCTCGAGCCTCCCTCAGGGGTCATGGCCTTGACTCCTTCACCCCAGCAATTCCCTCCCTCACACTGATCCACTCTGGGGACAGAGAGAAGTGGGGCTGCCACTTGCTTCAAGGGAAGGAGGGAGGGGGAAGTTGTGGTTGAAATGCTGGCATTTATCTACTCCTGCGGTCCAAAAAGTGCAGAGGTTGCTTTTTCCTCTGAAAATCTGCCATCGAAACTTCTTCACTCTAAGTTAGATAAGTTTACGACTCTTTCATGTGATGCTTATGAAACTTCTCTCTTCTCTCTGTGCCAGTCAGAGTGATGAGCCCCAGGTGCCCCACGAACACACCACAGCGATGGTTTTCTTTTCCCCTCCTGTATTTGTTCTTCATGCACTCTATGGAGGACCTGTAAATATTTCACTTCTCTCATTTTGTTTTCCTCCTAAAGAGAGCATAAAACACCCAGGGGTGCCTTTCTCTCTGGATACATGTGTTGGAAAAAGGAAGGGTACAGCTGCTGGCAGTGTTTCAGCATTCACAAAACTCTTTTCTCCTTTTGTTCTGTTAGGAGCAAAAATCTAGGGTGCATAATCAGGAAATGAACAGCACAGAGGATGCAAACGTTATCTCAGGTTTTTTTGGTCTGTCTTTACTAAGGACAGAAAGGCCACATTTAAAAGACGGGAAGGTAGATAAGATTTTGTGAAAATTCTTGATCCAGACAGTGTCTTCCACAACACATATTTTAAGAGATCACAGAACATAGCTGCAGGGAGTTCCTCTGCTTTCTCTAGTTTAAGATGTTAGCTCTGTCTTGAACTAGTTTCACTTGGTCTTGGCAGCAATTGTGCAAACAGCCTCCTCCTGCCCAATAGCCAGGTAAGCTGGGAATTGAACAGGCATGCCTTACATCTGATTAGTTTACACATTCTCTAAGGAACAGATACTGCTTGAATTGTAGTTACAAAGGAGAAGGAGGTAGAAAATACGCTGGGGAAAAACACCAAGTGATTGCTGCTGCTGGCAAGTCCTAAAATTAGACAAGCCAATGCATTAGTAGAGATGCTCCATAGGATGTCAGTGCTGCAGGATGAGGACTCCACACAGGGAAGCACAGTCTGTGATAACATGGGAGCTTCCAGAGGATCCAGGAGTGCTTCTGGAAGGAAGATTTCAAACTTCCCAAATCGATGCTTTCAGCTGAGGGACAGAAACGACAGCAAAACAATCCATCTGGAGATGGATGTATATTGTAACAGTGGTGTAAACCTTCCTACCACAGATGGGAGTCAGAATGGAAAGACTTCTTGCATAATTCCTCTGTGCATATGTGCAAGAGAGCATTCCCTGACGATATGATCTTTATTTTCATACTAAAACCTAAGTTTTTATCTTAATTTTACTGCTGCCAGATTTCAAGTTACTGTTTTTCAATTTAGTTGAAGTGAGACAGTTCCTCATTTTTTCCCCTCTGTTTTTCTGCTATAACAATAGAGTCTCATGTGATGGCTTGACAACTGTAAATGGAGTTATATTTAATTTAGATTTTCTAGCGTGGTTTCACAAAACTCCTCTGTTTATCTCATGCTAAGTACTGATGTACAGTCAACTTGAGCTGGCTCCCTTTTGGTAAAAGCTTTCCCAGGTCAGGATCGTTTCAAGAACTAATATAATCTGAAGTACTTTTTGTTTGAAGTAAATGAAAACAGCCACCACAAACATTTCTGAAACATAAGGAGATTGGCCACATTATCTGCTGTAAAAAGCAGTTAAATGTGTTTAGGTTGCAATAGAAGGTTTTTATTATATATAATTTTGTTCTTTATAGTCTCACTAAACACAAGAAGGATTACTCATGCAATCCCAGAATATGCTTGATTCATGTCCTGTGATAGTGGAAGACTTGGCCAGAAAAGCCAAGTATTCTGAGGTGTAGCACATGGTCTTCAGTTCTCTTTTATTTAGTGCTGAGGGATAGGAGAGACGTTGTACATTTTAGCTTTTTGTGGATTAGTGATTCCAATTGATGGGATTGGAATAAAAAGGAACCTTTGGGCTGGAGAGGCCGTTAGCAATAACAGGCATTTACAGAAAAATGACCTTTTGACTTGTTTGGTTCTCTCATAGATATTCAAAGAATGCTAGAGGCTGAGGGAAATTTGTTTGGGGCTACACTAGAAAGATGCCTGCCATGTGGTTTTCTACCTTTCAGTGTCAAGAAAAACTGATGTGAGGCAGGAACCTTTGTGATTCAAGCAGGGCTGGCTCAGTGTACATGAATCTGGACCATGTGGCCCAGGTTCCTGTGTTAAATGACAGAAGAATATGGGGACCCCCCAGCAAGGGCTCTGCTCTTTTATTTATGCAACTGAATTGTGTCAGTGCCTAGTAAAATACCAACTAACAAAAATAAAAGACTGAATTCCAACCAGATACTAATTCCAACTAGAGACAATATTAAGGGCTATAGCAAGCACCTTAACAGTTGCAGTTACACATAATTTTTAGGAGCTCAAGGCAAACTAGAACCCAGCTAGTTTTTAGGGTACAATAGTTGAAGGGCCCCCCTGAAGAGCAACAACAAAATAAGCAATTGTGAACTTCCCCAGAATTCCTGGTTGTACATTTAAGGCTGTCCATGATGCTGTGTAAGGCTCTGATGCTGCTGGACAGTGTAAGCAGCTCAAGAATGCAGGTTATGTTAATTGGTACTCACATGGTTTCTGTCTCCCTCAATAGACTCTTCAGTAGGTTTCCCTCCTCAGAAAGGTAGGAGAGAACTTGGATTTAGCAATGCTGATTTTCTTGCAGTTCCTAGGAAGGATCTTCCTCCTTTGGATATAGCAAAGAAGCCACATTTGACAATGCACCCCTTCTGTTTCAGAGAATTTCTGAGATACAAGGTGGTTGAAAAATTACTTGCTAAACAAACAAGATCTTAGAACAACAAAGGAACTGTCTCTCTGCCCACTCCCAGTTAGTAACACCTTGTGTGTGGGTGTGATGACTGTCATATTGTTCTAATAATTGTTATTGTAACTTAAGCTCAGCCAGTACATTGAGTTACTGAGGTTGGTGTTTTGACTGAGTTTGAACAGAATGCAGAATTGATGAGCTAAGAAACTCATGAACCAGCATAAAGAACACCACATAGGGAAAAATAAAAAGTGTGATTAAGACAGCTATGAATAGAAAAAAAGGAACGCTGCCTCCCAGGCAGCTCCTTGGAGAGGAGTAGGGAGGATGAGCATCAGCAAGGTAAGATCACTGTGAAGCATGAGCTATGTGGGCTGCAGAACCAAGGAGACAAGGCACAGGATACATCATTTTTTGGTGCGGGGGGGGGGGGAAGGCTGGGCAAGGGATAAAAGACAACCCCAAAAATCATCCAGGTGGGATCAGCAGAAGTGGACGGGTGGTGTAGACCTCAGTGGATGAAAGCCAACTCCTGTGGAGGGCAGCGTCTTTTCCCAACCACCTCAGTGCAGGCAGCTTTGCTATTGCAGCTTGGGCAACAGGACTGGTAAGAAGATTGTAAGAAAGGTACTTCTGACCCGTTACTCAAAATCTGTGACAAGTTTCACACATGCAGACTTTCCTCTTGTGACACAAGTACTCCAGATGGACTGTTTTGGCCTCATCAGTCTGCAGGTTTCTGTCCTCCACCTTCACCTCCTGCTGACAAGCTGGTGTGTGGGTCGCAGCAAGTTCATGTCCTCGGTGAGGCTGATCACAGCACGTGCTTTATTAACTCATCCTGGTACTTGTTCCCTTTTCCTACCTGTATGTCAGGACAGGTTTTATTAGTTTGGTTTCATTTTCTAAAACCTTAAAAAGCATGCGAAGTTTATCTTGCCTGCAGTCTCTGTGAGGCCTGAGGCTCCTGCTGCACTTCGATGCTCGTGTGCCCTGCCAGCCTTCTTCCAGTCGTATTTTCCTTCTTCATGCCAAATCACTTTTCTTACTTTGCCTCGGGCCACGTTCAGCCTGCCCTTGCCTACAGCCTGGTGCCAGACTGTGCTCCTGATCACCAGGTGCAGGATCTGTTGCCAGCTCACACTCCAGAGGTGAAGGAGAGGTAACTGCAGAAATTTCTCCTTACTGAGTCACCTGAGTGCTGCTCTTGGCCTGCCAGGTCTGGATTGGCAAGTTTTGTGTCATCTGGATTGGCATGTTGTGTGTCATTGGTGGTTTTTCTAGAGCTACAATTCCAAGGCTGACATGGGGTAGTTTCTTGGTCAAATAGTAACAGACCTTCCCAGTGCCTCAGCCAACACAGCCACCTTCGAGATGCAGGTTCCCTGTTCTCAGAATGGTAATCGGTGCTGCACAGAGCCCAACCCTCAGCTTTCTGCCAGAAATAAAAAAAAAGGCAAAACGTAACAATATGAAGCCTGAAAAAACAGGGGCAGACAGCCCCTCTTTGCAGAGTAGTCCACCTTCTAGTTCTGCTGCCACTTAACGTCGTATCAGGATTTGTCATAGCATTTGCACTGTTGTTTTTAACAACTGAGTGTTTCCATGAGACTTGACACCTATGTCAGACATTCAGTTCCAGTGGGTTCACCACCTTTTAACATGGAAATACCTCAATGCCACTGTCATCTCAGTGGGCCCTCTGCTGGAGAGAAAAGTTTTGGTCCCATCTACCACCCAAAGAAAGGGGAGTTAAACTTGTGCACCCCAGTGTAAAAGTTTAACAGCATCTGCTTCCCATCCTTGTGTCCCTTGTCACTGGAATCTGTGCCTCATGGGGCTGCAGGCTGAGAAGAACTGATGGCACAGCATGAACTCTGACCTGGGTATTCTCTGTCAGCAGACCAAACACAGAAGAACTAGAAAAACCCCAAAATCAACAAAAACCTAAGTATTTTTTTAGCTCATGGTCAACCATTGTGAATGCTGGATGTGCACTGTGCCTCTCAGGAAATTCTGACTGCTCTTATATTATTATTATTAACCACTAATTATTAAACTAATTAGTTGAGACTAGATGTCTAGATAACTGAATTCAGTAATAAGATGAATCTTATCTCTGAGGTATATTGGCATGTAACTGTCAAAAAAATTAAAAATTAGTAATTTAGTTGAGTATTTCAAGTAGAATGTTGCTTGGGTATTTTTCCAGTCCAAAGATGTAATATCGTGATTAGATATTGACACTGCTCTCCCTCACCACTGAGCCAGTCACGTAGTCAGAGAAGGCTGTCAGGTTGATCAAGTGTGATGAATTGTGCTGACTACTAACTTCCTGTGTGACCATCAGATGTCTGGAAATAGTTTCCAGATCTATTTGCTCCACCACTTTTCCAGGGACTGAGGTGAGGCTGGCCAGCCTCTAGTTTCCCATCTCCTCTTCCTTCTCGCCATTCTTGAAGTTACAAGTGACATTTGCTTTCTTCCACTCCTCAAGAACCTTCCCCTGATTGCCATGACCTTTAAAAGATTATTAAGTGTCCTCAATGACATCAACCAATTCCCTCAGCTTTTGTGGGTCCAGCCCATCAGGTTCCAGGGACTTGTCAGAGTCTGGTTTATTTAAAAATTCCCTAACCTGATCCTTCTCCAGTGACAGTAAATCTTCCTTTCCCTGTATCTTAGGATGGCCTCAGGTGCCTGGGATTCCTAAAGGCAAATACAACCAGTAAAGACTGAGGCAATGGTGGCACTGTCAGCTTTCCCATATCCTTTGTCACCAAGTGCCCTGCCAGTCACCAGTGAGCCCACCTTTTCCACAGTCACCCTTTGGCTGCTTATTTTGCTTAGAAACCTTTCTTGTTGAACCTTCATATCACTCTCTAAATTCAATTCCACGTGTGCCTTGCCTTTCATAACAACATCCCTGCACACTCTGATAGTATCTCTACATTTCTTCTGGGACCTGTCCCTTCTTCCACCTCTTGAACACTTGTTATGCTTGACTGTTTTCTGGAGTTCCTTGCTCATCCACGCAGGCCTGCTTCTATCTTTGCTTGGTTTCCTCCTCATTGGAATGGACAGTCCTTGAGCTCAGAGGAGGTGATCGTCAAAAATGTATGGAGATTTTGTAAGAGCTTCCTTATTTTTGATGGATTATCTAGCTAGGCAATCACCTCATCTGTTGACAAGCAGCATAAATAAAGATTCACCAGAGCTTCCAGAAAGACTGCAGGAAGACTATTTGCTGGAATTGCTTTTGAGACCATTGTTAGCTGTGGAGTACCAGTATCTCAGCTATTGGTCATACAAAACAGTGTTCTCCTTTCCCAAGATGATACAAATTCCACAAATGACAGTTTTAGAGTAGAGTGTCACCTTTGGTTAGCAAGCTGCACCTTGGGTACATGTGCTCACCTGTACCTCCTAAAATCCCATACAGCTGAAAAAGGAGAGTCCTGTTTTCTCTGGAAAGAGATCACTTTACCTTGACATCCACTCTCACCTGAACTTCCCCACTCACACCCCCTGCAGAGAGCACAGCTGCCATGGTGCAAGTGGCCACAGGCTCAGCAGCAATCTGCTGGCTTCATTCAAACCACCCTAATCCCTACACACACACTTTGTGGGGAAGGAACTGTGAAACTCCCCACTGTGCTACATCCTTTTCCCTTTTGCTGTTCATCCTAACAAGGTGATTGTCCTGAAAGAACAGAGCAAGTGCTTTACAGCACTATCCAGAATCAGTTGAGGAACCAGAGGTGACTTTTCCCTCATCTTTTGGCAACCTCTGTGCACTGGGGCTATCAGCTGGCACAGCTCAGAGACACCTGGACATTGAAAAGAAGGAAAGATGGAGGCTGGAGATTGGAAGGAGTGTGGGCACTCCAGGCACCACCTGCCTTGGAATAGTCTCTCTCTCCTGAGACCCACAGCAGATTCATTTCTGTTCTCCAGCTCCCCTTTCAGCCTCATCTAAATGGTTTATGGGCAGCCCTTAATGACACAGAACGCCCTGAGCAGAGCCTTGAAGCTTTGCTGTGTGGTCAGTCTCTGCCCAATCCTGACCTTTCTATGCTCTTCACCTGTTTCAAGCACCAGCTCAAGAAGAAAATGACAGTTTTCTGCTGCTTTCTTTCCTTTTCATTATTTTCCCTCTCTTCAACACTCTTCCATGTTCAAACATTATCATACCCACTGCACAACCAAAGCCATTCCAGCTCCCAAATCCCCTCCCAGGTATGTGAGATTCCCTCCCATCTTGATATGTGTGCATCTTGCATAAAGCAGAATTATTCTACCAGCAGCAGGCAGAAGAAAACAGGGAACAGGTTTTCTTCTGGCTTGTTCCTGTAGCTGCTTTTCCTTTCCAGTGTTCTGGACAACACCACTGTGAATCCTTTAAAGCAGACCTAAGCTCATTCAGCAGGTATGGAGAGTCCATTGCCTTCATAAACACCAGTTAAATTTTAGGAGCAGAAAAGGCCATTCTGATACCATCCGGTGAACCGGATACCACAAATCAGAGAATGCACTGACAGTCTTAAGCATCACAGGTATGGGACCAGAGTTCCCTTGTGCATTATGCACAGACCCCCATAAACTTATATAAAATAAATTCAGAAGCACAGCTTGAGATCTTTTTGACCATTAAGCCACCCCAGTCCTTGACAGGCTCTTAACTTCTGGAGACAACAACACTTCTCATTTTTAAAACTCAATTTCCCTCATTAAAGGCACCCATCTCTCAGGTGGACAAGTGGCTTCATCCTTGTCTACACATGCTTTCGGAAAAGCCTCTCTATCCCAGCTTTTTTGGTAGTCTTTTTTTCCTTTTTTTTTTTTTTTTTTAAATAATAAAAACATTCTGCATTGTTTATTTATAGTCCATATGATCGAATAGAGTATTCTGAATTACACTCCTGGATTAGAGAAGTGATCTCAAATAAATTGCACAATTATATCTAGGAATGACGCATTGTACAAAAAGAAGGGTGGAGGGCAGAAGGTAAAGTGGTACCATTTCCAGACAAACCAACAATAGAATTCACAAGAAATAAGAGATATCTTAAAAGAGATTTCCTGGACACGGCTGAACAGCAAAGTGGCATTCAATATATTTAATGTTCTGTATCTAATAGCATCCCATACATGAGAAGGAATACAATGGCACTCACTAGCTGGAAGGAGTTTCTCCCATCACAGCAATTACTTCTTAACCTGTCCATCAATACATATGAAATCATACTTTTAAGTGAGGACCAACCACATCTCTTTGATAATATCTGACTGACACAACTCATTTATCTAAGCCTGTGAGCAGCCACGAGATACTAATGACTTTTAGTTAAGAGTTTCGAAGCTGACGAAGTGGAAAGGTCTATTGTCATATTATCCTTCTCCTGACTTATTCTGACTCCTGAGGTCTTAGCTGGTGTGCTGGTGCTGTTTTTCCTTAATTGATAAAGTGTGTTGTAGGAAAAGTTGAATGTCAAGACTAAGATGACGGAACTCATTTTCATGTTGCATTTTGTAAAGGATATTTAAAGCTAGTCAAGTAGGGAGCAACAGCTTAGGCAAAAGGCAGATGTGGTGCTACCCCACCAAGGAATGCAGTCCAGCTAACTTCTAAAAAAGAAAAATGTAGGGTTGTTTTGTTTATTTTTCCTTTTACAAGACTGCAGAAAGGAGAATAAATTGACAAGATACAGGTTTCAGTTTCAGCTTGTCACAGGTCATTGTAGTTTGTAAAGACAGAAGAAGTGGTGGGTCAATGGTAGTGCCAGCTTTAGGTATAGTAGATTCATACATGGTATATATGTACTCTGGCCAAGTTAAAAGATCATCTCTAAAGAAAATAGCCTTTCTGACTGAGTCAAATAGCACAAACTGCTGCAGCTTTGAGTAATCTGACATAACTCCAAGCATTTATGATCTCTGATGTGATTCCATTGTGAAGGTGTTCCTCATTGCCACGGCAATTTGGCTATTAGCTTTGCCTTTGTAGAAAGGAGAGACCAGACTAACAGGATTCTCTTCGTGTTTTTCTCTTTTCACTAAAAAAGCTGAGACTTACAAACTCATTACCTATGTTTTTTAAAGTTGACATTTTCACCTGCTGGCAGCTTTTATCTTTTGGGAACTACACATTGATACTAAATGAGAATGGTGATTTTATGCCAGCTTCTACTTGGAACATATGCTGCAGGAAAAACACTGCTGTCTTTACTGTGAGTTGTGTATTGTAGTCTATTTGGCAGCTATTAGTCGATATAAAATTATTTCATTTAAAATCTTATTGCTTTCCCAGATTTGCTCTCACAGCTCCTTCACTAAATTACAGGGCTGGCTTTTTGTTGTGAAGTGCTAATAAAAGTGAAGTGCTTTTCTTTGACTGATAAAATACCTCCTTCTGTAGTTGTTTGACTCTATGGATCACTACTCTCTTTAAATCATGGCACTCCAAACTAGGCAAAGTTATGTAGGCTTCCCAGGAAAGGCTGCAGTGGCCAGGACACAAAACAGGTCTTAGTAGAGGTCTCAGGGCAGCAAAAATTTTAGGATGTTGTGTCAGCAGTAGATGATTCTTTACCCTTTTCAAGTATAGGGACTAATACATTCACCTAGATTGCTGGGAACCATAACATCGAAAAGTTATGTGAAAATCAGGAAGTTAATGGCCCGTGTCTGACCATGTGGGTTTGTAGTACTGGCTTCTTGCACTTTTTGCAAAACTTTGATCATTCTTATATAAACAATGTTGTGGTTTTTTCCTTTTATAAAAGCATAGAGAAGCAACAAACTTTGTGGAAGTGGAGCTCAGCTTCCCAGCAATGGTGGAGACTCCTGAGACAGAACTTTGCAGGTAAAAAACATCATAGGTTAACTTAACTGTGCAAGAAAGAAAATAATTACATGCATTCAATCTTGAGGTTTTGCATAAATATTTTTTTGAGCGTAAACCAGAAAAAAAGCACCTTGTAAGGTGCATAGAATAAGTAAATGTGTATTACTTACCAGAAAAAGGTAACCCCAATGCATAAAAATTCTCTACTTAAAATACATTTTTAGGGAGAAAATGATGAAATTCTTTTGCTAAAAAAGCATTGTGTCATTCTCTGAAGTAGGACACTGTGGCAGGGTTTTTCACTTGTTTATTCAGGGCTTGGAGGGTTTTGCACTGTTTGTTTCCCTGACTCAGTTTCCACTAATACTCAGTCACTAACCCAGTCTGTTGCTTCCAAGCTTGTGTTCTAAGATGCACAGGCTGAGTCTTTTGTTGAGCTATCAGAAATGGTGCAATCAGTTCTTCCTGGAAATTAAAGTTCTAAGCTTGAGTGCTCTACCCTTAGGTAATATTCTGCTGCCTGGAGCATCATTCCAGGGAAATACATGTGTTGCAACTCTCTGAGTGTCTCCATTATGTTTCTTTTTCTATTGTCAGTATCTCTTATGTAGGCGTTATTCCTATGAATTCTGCATTTGGTTTCTCTGGAAATGGTGCCACTTGGCCTTATTTAGGTGTTATTCCTATGAATTCCACTGTTGGTTTCTCTAGAAATGGTACCACTTGATCTTCTGCCCTCCACTCTTCTTTTTGTACGAGTCATTCCTAGATATCATTATGCAGTTTAATTGAGATCACTTCTCTAATCTAGGAATGTTATTTAGAATTCTCTATTCCCACAAATGAAGTGATTATCAGGTGTATGCAGTCAATAGCATACAGTTTTTATTTTTTTAAATAAAAATATTTTATATGGAAAAAGACAAAATAAATAAACAATGTGTAATGTTAAAAAAAGGATAAAAATGTTACCATTTCTTTTTTTGCCAGAAAAATTTTCAAAAGCTGATTATTCTGTGAAAGAACATGTTGAATTTCTGACCAGCTCTAGTAATCCTGCTCAAATGGAACTTCAGTTTTGTTCTTTCTGGAGGGAGACCCGCAGAACCTAAAATGGCCTTTCTGTAGAGTTTAAAACTAATTATTCTTTTCATGTGATCTTGATTACATTTTTTACTCTGAGTAGCATGGGGAAAAGAGTACAACAATTGAAAATGCTTTGAGATCTGTGCTAGAAATATACGAAGGAAGTGGAATGCATTTCTTTGACACTTAGTAAAAATCAGATGCAAATTTTTCATTCTTTTGGAAAAAATGTTTCCCTGCGGTGTTTGTTTATTTAGAAAATTTTCTCGTGGATGTGTCAATACACACAGTGTACTCCAGCAGCTGGAGCTACTACTTAGTTTGTTTCTGCCTTCAGATATCGCTGGGTTTTGTTCAATAGCCTACAGTATATATAAAATTTGGTGGAAAAGAATTTAAGTAGCAGCTGTGCAAAAAGGGCTTGTGGGTCCTATGGACAAGTCACGTATGAGGCATCGCGAAGGGTCCTTGCATCGACGAAGGCCAGGCTGCATTAGCAGGACAATCACAGCCAGCAGATACGGGGGAATGATTACTGCCCTCTACTTGAGACCACATGTGGAATTCTGTGCCACGTTTTGGGCCACCCAGACTAAGAGAGAGATTCACAACTTGGGGGGAGTACATAAAATTTATTTCCACTGGAGAAATTGAAAGCAGAAGAAATTGCTTGGACTATCCCACAATCCCTATTTTCACCTTGAAATTGAGTTAAATTTTATTTAGAAGTTGCAGTGCAGGGTACAAATTAAGTTCATATGATCGGGAGCCAAAAAAATCCCTGCCCCTTTCCTACAGGAACCATGTTCTTCCTTTTGACTGACTAACTCAGGCACTTTAGTGACATGTTTAGCCTCAAGCTACTTGTGCAGCAGCTACTTCTCAGCTCATGCAGACCGTGCTTCTCAGCAGTTACTGTCCCCACTACCTGGCACATTGGGTTTTAGCCAGTTGCTAAATTGCTTGCTAATTTTGCTTTATAGTTGGCCAGTAATAACAAATCTCATGACAACAGACCTCAAGATTTATCAGATTTCCTTGAAAACAACTTCAGCTTCCTCATAATTGATCTCATACAAAAGAAACTACCGTATACTTTCCAAACATAACTCTTAGAAGTAAAACCAGTAGCTGAACTCAACATCAATACAGGCTTAATACAGTTTGTTTTATAGGAGAACTTAATCTGCCCCCCTTCCCACAACTGATCTCTTCAAGTACCATGATAAGGTACACATTTCTAGCTTTTTCTGTAAAATACCTGTAACATCACCTATTTCATCCTACCTCCTCATTTCCTTTACCTGCAAAATTGCTAATCTAGATATACGTGTTATTCCTATCTAGACAATAAACCCTAAATTTGTGTTTAGTTTTGAAGCTTAATGTTTCTGTTTTGAAGTATTTGAGTTGAAAAAGACCTTGTACGTCTCACTGCTTAGGAAGATTGTTACAGGGAGACAGAGTAAGATTTGAGAAACACCTGGCACACTGTTGGTAACAGGTGAAATATAAACTGGAGCTCAGTTAGACGTACAGTCTAGAACAGGATGGAGATGAGCCTTCTGTACCCTAATGTGGTGATTCACCACTCTCTCTGTTATGATATTTATTACAAATAAACTCTTTTCTCACTAATTCAGTTTTGTAGGTATTAAGGACTGGAGGAACTGCTGGTATGGTAAGACTGGAAGACATCACTGTTTTCTACAGCCACATCAATTTCACTCATCCATCTATTCTGATGACACTATTCCAGTATTACCATCACCAGGATTTGGGCAAAAATATTGCTGCCCTTTCTCATGGAGCACTAAAATGAAGTAGATGTGTAGACTCTAAAGCATCCCTACTGCATGGAAAAGTCCACTTCAGGATCATGATATTCTGCTCCTGGTGATAACCAGCTTTTTGCAGATAAGGCAAATGACAGCAGAGATGACCATCAGCATAAAACAGACAAATATTCAGGGCTTCTGAGATTGGTGTAGCGAGCTTCCCCCTCCTCTTTTCCCTCATTTGTTTTTCAGAGGTCCAAGCCACATGGTATCATCTTACACACAACTGTACATCTCTGCTGACCATTAGCTTGTTTTATCCTGAGCTCTTCTGGCAAGACTGCTGAGAAACAGGAGCTGTCTTTCACAATGCCATGTTGGATCTGGCTATACCACGAACGATTTTGTGGTCACAGGTTTCCAGGAAATAGAAATCCTTCAGGGTGAATATCCTCCAAGGGACAGAACAGCTCAAATAAAGGAGTCTGTGGGCTGATCAACCTGATCTGATGGTCATCTCTGCCCATGGCAGAGGCATTGAAGCTACAGGTGATCTTTAAGGTCCCTTCAACCCAAATCATTCTATCATCCTATGCCAGACTACAGGAGAGGAATGATTTAAGAGATCAGTCTGAACAGGTTGTGGTTTTGCGGGCTGCAAAAAACCCCAGCTCTCATCTTTGCCCAAGGAGACCTTTCCACACCCCCCTTGTGTTCTGTGTTCCAGCTGTACATACATCAGGCAGTGTGGTACCTTGCTGTTCCTCTCTGGCCCAGGGCTGGATGTGCAGCCTGAAGGTGGAAGCTTTCCTCACATGCGAGAAAATCTGGATGGAAGGCAGGAGTGTAGATTCGGAAGCTGAAATACAGAGCAGGAGTGCTGCCCATACCACGCTGCCTGCCCTGCTTTAGGAGACGCTGGGTAGGCACGACTCGCCTCTGAGGGCAGGCAAGCAGGGGCAGTTCCCATGAAGGAAAAAGGGGACGACGCAGGTGCGCTCGCCGGGCCGCTCCTGAGCCCTGTGTCCCCCTTTCTCCTCCCCGGGCCCAGAACGCTCCTTCAAGCATGAAGGGCTTTGACGTCTCCCCAGGCCCGGCGCTGCCCCGCGGCGCAAAGTCCAGGGGGCGGTGCCGGGGCT
>VZRJ01013676.1:1202178-1261309 GCA_013397565.1 Ptilonorhynchus violaceus | reverse complement strand
GGCGCTGGCGCTGGGGCTGCCCTCGCACGGCGCGACCGCGGGGACCCGGCGCGGTTTGCGGTGCGGCATCGCTGGTGTGAGGCTGCCTCTAATCCTCGGCTCCCGTCAGCTGGTTCGCTCAGCTGATGGGCATCCTTGTGAGCGTCACAGCGAGCCGAAGCAGGTTTTGGCAGAGCACAACGTGTTTCCTGCAGCGTGAGTCCTGTCTCCCGTGTCGCGCACTGAAAATGAAACCAACGTAAACGTACTAGTCATGCAGTCTGTTTTTAGCCCTAAATGAGCCGCTGTCCCCGGCCACCCAGAGAGCGTGTGCCTGGCATTCCTGCTGGGAAGAGCGTGGGCCGCTGGAGCTGTTGGCCGCGACAAGGATTTTCCAGTGGTGACCTGGCAGGGGCATCGGATGCAGGGGTGGCAGCGAGCACGCTCCCGGGTGTCAGGCTGAGTGACATCGGGTGCAGCGTCAGTGTTCACCTGCCTGGGACAGGATACTGCTGTTCTCCCACCAGCTCTTGGCTTCCTTCATGAAATCATTGAAGATGATTTCATCTTACCTTACCAAGGGAGGGGAGGCTTAGATTGATGAAAAGGCTAGATATGCCAGACTCCTTCCCAGCAGCTGAAAATTTTGTACCTCCCAAACTGAACTCTGAGATGTGTCAGTATAATGCCTGTATTTTATCTGAAGGCTCCTTAGGTACCTGCAGGTATGTGCTGTGTGTTTTCAGGTGCTCCTAAATGTTAGCACATAGGTGCCCAAACTCACCTGACACCTCCACAGGCTTCCAATCCAGCAGCTGGTTGGAGTGGCACTTAAGCACTCCTGGATCATCACTCAGGAGGCACAGACCCCCAGGGATGCCGGAAGCACCAACTCACTAATGTGTCCGGGGAAAAGAACAGATTTCAGTCAGGTCTGACTTGCTGTAGGGCTGTGCCTTTGCCAGTGTTGGATTAAAGGGAAACAGGGTAACATAAAGAGTGGGAGTGAGAGGGAAACAGTCCAATTTTGATGAATATCTTTTTAGTTTCTTTCCTCCTTTACTTAGAAGGCAGTGGAGCACCCCCGGACGTCCAGAGCCTGTGTCTGTCTAGATTCAGAAGCATGGGTACTTGTGATCCCTGCTACAGAGTTTTGTGCCCCTGCCTGAAATGCTGCTTCTGCTACTCCTTTGTAGGATTAAAACTCTTGGGGCTTCACCATGGAGCTTCCTAGACTTGATTTCTTTCTAATACATGTCCTTTCTTCTCAGAAGACAGTGATCGTCTAATCGTTATTACCATAGGAAAGAGGCTATAAGGTGTTCTTTGTTTTTTATGACTGTCATCTCTGTGTTTAATATGTCAAAGTTGTAAAAAAAAGTCCATATTTCAATTACGCATGGTGACTTGCCTTTTTCGGTTTGCATTGTTTCTACTAAAATTATCTCCTACTTTTATTGCCTCAACTTTCTAAACGCCTCTTTTAAGCAAATAAATTATAATCACGTGTCTTGTTCTTTTATGAATGAACTTTATAACCTCTGCTGATCTTGTATGCCTTTTTTTTTTCTTTTGCTTAACAAGTGTCAATCATTAAAGCATGTGCAAACAATCTAACAGTTATGATCTAGTGATGCTGACTTGCTGCATCCTGGTGAGGGTTTTGACCTGCTTTTCATACCCAGATCTAGCTGCAGAGCAGCCAGAGTACCTCTTTCAGAATGTTTGGCAGCCTTCAGTGTTCAGGACAGAAGCTAGTGAAAGGGCATGGGAAAGGCAGCATGCTGCAAGGGAAGATACAATAGATGCTCATTTCTTTTATTAATCAGTGGATGGCAAGTGCCTGCTTACAACCTTTCCTAGAACTACAAGTGTTTTACTTCAAGCGCGGTGAAGATCAGTAGCTCATCTGGCAACTCCAGCATATCTTGGACCTGTTGAAATTTCTGTACACCTACATGTTACCTGTGCAGGAGTTATTTTCAGAGGATGAATAGTCTATTTCAGTTTGTGTGAGTTGGATGACAACCAGACTCAGGTGCAGACACTCTCACTATTCATGTTTTTGCTATCAAGCCACTTCAGCACATTTTTAAAAGTTTCTTACTCCTACTTATTTCCTCCTACATCAGTTTCTTTTGGCTTATCAGTAGCTCATTTCAGAACAAGAATTTTACTTCACTCTATAGTGTGGTTACTGTGATAATGATCTTTCCATCAAGTTTGTGCTCATGCTCCTCCTGGCTGGTGCCTTCAGGAAGATCTTTTCCTTGGGCATGTGGGCTAGATCTGTTTCGAAGCTTTTATCTGTAATAAGGAAAAAAAACCCCCCAAAATCCAAGTAGAACTAAGCTAAATACCTTTAGAAAGATTACTTACCTTGGAATAGTCTGCTTAGGTAACTTAGTTATTTATCTATCTTTTCTGGACGTACTAGATTGCCAAAGGACTGGCTGCTGTAGTCTAAACCTTTTTCTGTTTGAAATCTATGTACCTCACTCCTGAAAGCTCCGAGTGCTACAGCTGCTGAAATTAATATTTTGGAAAATGCGTTCTGCTCCTCTGCCTTTGCAGAATGTAGTCATTACTTCTGGGATGTGGCACTGTGGATGTATGTCCCATTTGTATTGATATCATATGGGTTAAACTGGCTTAGCAACATCCTTTGTATTCCTCAGCATGGTGAGTTTGTTAGGAGTGGGGATGATAACTTCAGTGTGCTGCTGCACAGGATGCTCCTTTCTCTGAGTGCCTGTGACTTCTTGAGTGCAGAGCCCCACTGATGCAGCTGCATCAGGCTTTTTGTGCTCCCTGTTCTCTGCAGCAGCACAGGTTGTAGGATATCTTGTTCAGCAGGTAGCTATAACTGCATTCTCTACAGCATCAGAGCGAAAAGCAGAGTCCTGGACTGTAGGTAAGACAGAACCATGATTGTTCTCCTTGGCCACAGGTGCCTGTTTCTTGTTCTGCCTTTGTCCACCCACTCCGTGATGCCAGGGCTGGCCAGCTAACGAGGGAAAGGACAGAAGTTGATGAGAGCTATTTGGACAAGTCACACAGCCTGCCTCTTCTCTGCAGGGGTGACGTTGCTTCAAATGCTTGGTCAACAAGCTTGGCTTACAAAAGTTGTTTTCCATGCATAATGAAGTAGAACTGTTCTTAAAACCGTTGCACTTGAGTTCCCCCGTGTTTGCTTCTTGAAGCTGTAAAGCAGAAATCACTGCTAGACGTGGATGCACGCAGGGGGTTGCGGAGGTTGTAAGTGGGTCGTCTTGGATACGTCTGCAGAATGCCTTAAAAAAAAAGGTTTACATTCAGTGCAAGCAATTACAGAAAAATCCTGACAGATTTGTGATTAAGAGATGAGGAACTGCCATTTTATAGAGAAGAGATTAAAGAATATCAACATACATCAGCTCTTCCAGTTCCTGCGGCAAATACAAAAACTAAACAGTCTAATCCATTGTCAATATTCAGAGCAAGATGAACACTGGACAAACAAAAGAATAATCAGAAAACACACAGGAAACACTTGAAACTGGGCTGCATTTCCGAGCCAAAATGACTCAATGCCCAAGCGCAGCAGAAGTGGCCATTTGTGACTAAGCTAGGAACATCTTTAACAGGAAAAGCAGGGATTATAGCTGAATGAATGAAACATCCAAAGCTTAAAAGTGTTTTAAGTATATTTTGTAAAACAAAGTACGCTGGCAGTAATCCAAACAAATCCACTCAAATGCTGTTGCTGTCCTTGAGGAACTTGGCTATGAAGAGGCCTGCTTCTTCATTTAAGGGAAGCCAGGAGGGAGATTAGCGAGTTCTTAAGGATTTTTCCATCAGCTTGGAAAGTAAATCAAAAAAGATGGAAATACTATTGAAAATATTTGCTCGGTTTTGTGTATTAAAAATAAATTTTGCTTTTGAAGGTGAAGCAAAAAAAAAAATTACAGATGCTAACTTGGATGAGAGTTATGTTTAGAGTTAGAGAAACAGAACTAGGAAGTAGGAGAGAATTGCCTGGCTTCAAATTAGAAATAACTAAAACTAACAGAAGTAGAATAATGAGGTTTCACCATCTGAACAGACTGTACGAAACACGGAGATTAAACTGAACTTGACAGTAGAATCTTGAAGTCCAGAAGGAAGTGCCTCTAATGGAAGTTCCTTGAAAGAACACATCTCACAAAGTCAGACTTCAGAAAAACAGGATGGCTTCTAGTTCTGGATGCCAGGTGTGTCACTGTCATTCCTGAAACAGGGTATTGGGAGATGAGTTGCAGGTTATGTTCACAAGTGAACTTAGTTCTATGATGCTGAGGATTGTAACATCAAAAAAATTAGGTGCCTTTCTGACTGACAAAGAATGGCATGCAGATTCCCCTTGAAATACCTGCAGGTCCACCAAACACAAGATGTGTTCTTAGGCTAGTTTAAATGGCAGCTGTTTTAGGGCCCCTGCCACAGATAAATCCCATCACAGGCAGGGAAAGGGAGAGCAGAGCTTGAGATGCATCTGCACTTTCAACTTTTTCTCTTCAGCAGTTTATGCACCTTTTACTCTTGTCAGTTCAGATGCTCCTAAACCTGCTAGTGGAAAGTACCCAGTATGTATCACAACTTGATAGTATAAAACAATGCTGGGTGCTTTATAAGCCTTCTGCCACTAAGCAGTAATAGTAGCAATAGCTATGACAACTGTGAGAGAGAATGGTACCATTCTGCTGTAGCTGCAAAAATTGGCTTCCTGTCCTTGCTTCTGATCAATAGTTGCAGATAAGCAAGGATTACAAATAGGTAAAGCATAAATATTTGATATGGAGGAGATTTGAGACATTGTTTCTCTTAAATAAAGGATTTATGTATTTCAAATCAAGAAAAGAATAACTGCATGAATATTTATTAGTTATATTAGTTTTTCATTGTTTTAAACTGGAGATAGACTGTTTAAATTTAATTTGGAAAGATGGGCAAACTGCTGTGTAACTTGACTTCTTTCCTCCTTGCTGTGCCAGTCACTTCCTTCCATCCCTGGTCCTTTATTTACTTCCTCTATTCTTTGTTTTTAAGGACTTGCTCCTGAGGCCAATAAATTAGTAAACAGCTTGAAAACGATGCCAATGCTGCATGATGAGGCATATGCCCAGGAAACAAAGCTAAACAACTCCTATGAATTTCCAGAGAACACACTGGTGCTCCCGTAAGTACAGTTTCCTTGGGGAGAGGAAGAGTTAGGAAGTCTCATGTTAATTTTCAGGTAATTACATCTCCAGATATTTCACATGAAGCATCCATAATTAGATTAGCAAAAATACTTATATTAGTTTAAAAGGAAAAGGTCTACCATGTTTGATAGAAAATATGCGTTTGATATATTTGCAATAAAGTGCCTTAGAACTGCCTGAGAAATAACTTTTAAATTAGGCAACAAGTAAACATTCTGGGCAGGCTATTCCTGGACTTTTTTCTTGTTTTGCATATTAATTTCTTGCTGTGCAAGCATAAAAATATTCTACAGAAAATAAGAAAACTGTATATATAGCTCCATGTGAATTATCTTCAGCATATGTCTGGAAAAGAAGCATGTAATTAATGCATCATACTTTAATTCTGCAGGCCTTCTGTTTTTAAAAGCCCTAAAAGCTGATTGTTTTTCCCAAATTTATGCAGCATTATGATAATAAGAGATGGGCTTATAATTAATCTGCATTGCTTCTTAACTGTTGGGCAATGATTAATAAGCTTATAGGTTTTATTTAGAGGGCAGTATGCTAATTTGAAATATTCCCCAGCTGTGATGAATGACTGTACCCCTGTAAACATGTTAACTTTGCACGAAGCATGACTTTACACACTAGTTCAAAAATAAATAGGATCATAGCTGGTTTGCTATAAAAGTGAATATTCGTTAATCTTTTAGGAGAAAACCAGGATATTCAAAGAAAATACAAGGTTTATTCATTTTTTTCTACTTTGTATTGAGGTCTCTGTATAAAACTTTTTAAAGTAACAGTTAAAAGGCAGATAGCAGGAAAAGGAGTAAAGGAAAAACTAATGGACTCCTGGTGCGGTAATAGTTATATGAATATACAGTTTGTGTTAATATGATGCTTACATTAAGAAAAATGGAGCTCTGTTATGATGCTGTGCTTGAATAACTTTTAAATACTTTAAGGGTTTAGAAACATAACAAAACTACACTAATACACCCGTTTGAGTCCTACATATACTTCTCCTGGCACATCATTTCCATGAAAACCAGAAAAGCTTAAAACAATCATTCACATCAAAAAACTTGAGGTTTAAAAACTAATCTTGTCTTGTTTTCCTGGCACTGCTGAGTGCTGTTTCTGGAGGTTAGTTGTGGCAATTTGCCATCTTGTCTTTTGTGCTAGCCAAGTGATATTTTAACTAGGTGGTTGAGAAATATTGTGAGTTCCTGAAGGGAGAAAATTTTGTGAACTTTGTATATCTGTATGTAACCTCAATGTAAGAGGAATGACGTGATCTCTTTTTAGAGAGAGGCACCAGAAGTTGTAGACAAGGCTGGTTTCTGGTATCAGGATGTCGTGTTTTATTTAAACAGCGCATTCTCAGGGGAGCTTTCTTTTCCCAGATTTTCAGCTGACTTCCAAAGTTACTCTTAGCATGTGTAAATGTGATATCCAGCAAGGCAGTTTTTCGTGTGAAGTCTGACTTCTTAGGTACAGTATGTCAGTTTAAAGACAGTTTTTAAATGCTCTCTCTGCTGTATGCAACAGTCGTACAGGCTTCATAAGCAAAGTGGGTCTCTGCGTATTTTATTAGAAGTCTCAGGTGGCTTGAAAAAGGGAAATATTGTAGCCATCTTTAGAAAGGATAGAAAGGAAGATCGTGGGACCTACTGACCTGTCAGCCTCCCCTCTGTGTCTGGGAAGGTCGTGAAAGCGATCCTTCTGGAAGCTCTGCTAAGGCACATGGAGGACAGGAAGATGATTTAGGACAGCTAGCACAGCTTTACCTGGACTTCTGTAAAACCTTTGACATGGTCCCCTACAACACCTTTCTCTTGAAATTGGAGAGAGAGATGGATTTGATGGGTGGACTGTACAGTGGATGAGGAATTGATCGGATGGTTACAGCCAGAGGGTCGTGGTCAGTGGCTCAGAGTCCTGATGGACATCAGTGACAAGTGGTATCTCTCAGGGCTCCATATTGGGACCAGTGTTATTTAATATCATTATTAATGACATAGACAGAGGTGCACCCTCAGCAGGTTTGCAGATGACACCAAGCTGAGTGGTGCAGTGACACACCTGAAGGATGGGATGCCATCCAAAACGACCTGGCCAAGCTGGAGAACTGGACCCATGTGAATCTCACAAGGTTTAACAAGCCCAAGTGCTGGTGCTGCACCTGGGTCAGGGCAACCCCTGGTATCAACACAGGCTGGGGCTGAACAGAAGGAGAGCAGTCCTGCCCAGAAGGACTTGGGGGTGCTGCTGGATGAGAGGCTGGACATGCCCTGGCTGTGTGTCCTTGCAGCCTAGAAACCACTCGTGTCCTGGGCTGCACCCAGAGCACCGTGGGCAGCAGGGGAGGGAGGGGATTCTACCCCTCTGCTCTGCTCTGGAAAGACCCTACCTGGAACACTGCATCCAGCTCTGGGGTCCTCAGCACAGGAAGGACATGGACCTGTTGGAGCAAGTCCAGAGAAGGGACACCAAGGTGTTTAGAGGGATGGAGCACCTCTGCTATGAGGAAAGGCTGAGAGGATTGGGATTGTTTGGCCTGGAAAAGAGAAGGCTTTGAGGTGATGTAATTTCAGCCTTCCAGTACCTGAAAGGAGCCTACAAAAGAGATGGAGAGGGATTTTTTTCAAGAGTATATAGTGACAGGATAGATGGGACTGGCTTCAGACTGAAAGAGATAGGTTTGGGTTAGGTACTAGGAAGAAATTATTTACTGTGAGGGTGGTGAGTCCTTGGCACACGTTGTCCAGAGAAGCTGTGGATGCCCCATCCCTGGAAATGTTCAAGGTTGGATGGAGCTCTGAGCAACCTGGTCTAGAGAAAGGTGTCCCTGCCCCGGGCAGGAGGGTTGGAACTAGAAGCTGTTTAAGGTCCCTTCCAACCTAAAGCATTCATGATTCTATGAAATGATAATTGAACCCTTCTTCATAGTTTATATTGCTAAAAATATATACAAGAATTGCAGATAAGAGCAAAACACTGTTGAAAATGCTGAGAGAAGGTGATCAGCTTTTTCGCGCTCTAAGCACCTTATTTCAGGAACTTTTACACAACCATGCAGTATCCTGATATTTTCCATAGCCTTTGACTGTCTGCCGGTGTAAATGTTGAAGTATTTATCACAGTTACAGCTGACAGGGAACTTCCCATCATTCAGGCCATCTGAAGATGATCCTGTTAAACATGCTGTGGATAGCTCTGCCTGGAAGAGTGAGTAGGGAGGGCAGAGTTGGCCCACTAGCAGTTCTTTGTTATCTCCTTGTTGGCTGCAGCATTTGGAAATAGAAAGATATTCCAACTGTAAGAATAAGGTAAGAATGGGTGAAGAAGGTGGATATCTTTTCCTCTTCCAAGCTTCAGAAAGGTAGCAGAAAATATTAGTACTAGGGTTCTTTTATTACCCCAAATCTAAATTGCCAAATTGAATTTATATGTAGTTGACTTTATTCTGAGAGGTTAGAAAGTTAATGTGGAGAAATGAGCATGTTTTTTGGGGTAAAACACATGCTCTGTGTGCAGTCCATTTGGCTGCCAAATCAAAGGTCTTTGAAGAGTCAGATTTATTGAGAGGCAGGTGGAGAACGGGAGGGTTGTGGTCCTTGAAGGCAGGGAGAATTGTGGTCCTTGAAAGCAGGGAGAGTTGTGGTCCTCGAAGGCAGGGAGAGTAGAGAGCACGGTTGGAGCTAGGACAACTCCACTGTGATCCCACAGCCATCATCACCTTTGATAAGGCCCCTCCAAATTGGGATTGTGTAGTTCTGATAGGTGTTTGAGTGTCTTGACACTTTTTAATCCTTGGTCTCCGTTTGCTGGGCTACACACTGCATGGTGTTTGAAAGTGTCACATTCCTCAGCCCCACAGGTACTTTTGGTTTGGTTTGGGTTGGGTTTTTCCCCCTGGCATAGTTGCTAAGGCTTGTTTTTCTTACATTTGGAGCAGTCTTTTCCCAGCTGTCAAGGCTGCACTTGTACGGTGTCCAGGAATTGATCACCAGTGAGTTGTTTATGGTCCTGAGGTCTCTGTTTTCAACCTATGCCAGTATTTTAAGATCTTTGCTATTAACACATCCTTAAAGTCCACATAACGAGGGACAGCTGGTACCGTAAAGAACACTTCCATAACAAGGTGATGACAGATCTTACAGGCTGGGACTGGGCTTTTACAAAGTTAGCACATTACTAGCAAAGACAGCGGTTTGCTTGAAGAATCAAGAGTTTTATTCTGAAATCTGAGGTCAGAAAAACTGAATGGATCTTCTAAAAGCCACAAAAGTGAATACTGGTCATAAGGCTCTTAAGATACCCTTTGCATCAGGAAAGAGTATCTATTTATAGACTATCTATTTAAATTTATTAAAGGATGAAAAAGTTGTTGCAACTCTTCTTTTGACCTCCCTGTAAATACTGGGAGGTTTATGGATTCCTCTCAATGGCTTATGAAGCATTTTTAAACCTTAAGGCTTTGTACTGACTTCTTTTAGAACTCAATTCCAAAACAATGTAAGTCTGGGTTCTTCTTTTCTAACTTTAGTTTTGGCAGCTCCTCTCTGCCTCCCAAGTTTTACGTATTATTAAATTAAGTTTATGTGTTTGTGCTTTAAACCACATCAAGCCATGAACTGCTAAATTTGGAATTTAATTTCCAAACTTAAGACCTTTTTTTCACCTAGATTTGGGGGATGGGAAAGAAAGCGTGAAAACGACTGATTTAAAGAAAAAAACAGAAGTGATGAGATGATACTAGCTCTAAGAATTTTTTTTCCAATTCCCTTTCTTCATAGTGTCTCTAAGCAAAACAAGAGAATTTTTTACACAATCCTCGAGCTCTCGCCACTGCTTGACTCCTCCAACATGACACCAGACGACTGGGCCAAAATTGCAAAGAAACTTGAGGTACTGTGGTGTGGGATAAGAATTAATTTGTCACTTAAACTAAACCAGCAGTATATCTAGTATGCTTAGCAAGATAAAACAGTTCAGTAGTGCTGTATGTGTATATTTGTTTCTTTAAATGTAAATGTTAAGTACCTTAATTAATTACTTGGAAAGTAACAAGTACTGTGCTTGTAAGATTTGATGAATTTTTTTTTAAATGTTTCAAACTCTTTAAAGTTATATCGTTCTTCCACTGATAAGCCATGCCATAATTTCATACAATAAGATAAATAGAAAAATTGCAGCTATGTTTGAATAAGGTATGTAATGTCTAGGTCGGTGTGTCCTAAAACGTTGACTTGAATTCACCGTCCAAAAACATTGAATAAAATCCTTAGGTATAGGTAACTTAACTGGAGGTTGCTTAGTTAAACATCATTTGAGCGTTCAAATAGTTTAATTGTTGACTGTTGATACAGAAAATAGTTTCACGTCTTTATGCCTTTCTTACTCTGGACAGGCATGGACTTGGTTGACTTTGACTTTGTAACCAGTGGAAAAAATTGCTACCAAGATTAGGTTTCCCACAGTGGAAAACGTTTAAAGCCCTAGATATTTCTGCATTTAGAGATAAACTCATTATATCCTTCTCTAGGTTTAAAAAATCAGCATTTCAGTGCTCCTGTCCCTAGTCTGAACTTAGCTATGTGCTTTTAAGAAAGCAGAAATGCAAAACACTTCAAATGCTTCACACCAGGAATTCATACGTAGCTGACAGAAATAAATAACCGTGGGGCTAGGAAGATATTCCTCTTCCTCTCTGTGATAGTGAGCTTTGTAGTGTAAATTCCCTTCTTCCACCACGCTGTAGAAATGCATGGGAACAGTTCAATAATGCAGGGAATGATGCTGAAGGTTCAGGTAACTGTCTTTCACCTTTAGGCTCTCTAATCCTGAAACCACCAAACTGGCGAGGTTGCTTCTCCTCTCAAATGCATCTCGCCTGGGCAAGATGAAGCTGGTGTGTACATGGAAAGCCTCTAGGATGGAGCAGGGGTGCAGCTGGGAAAAGCCCAGGGCCAACAGAAGGCAGCAATCCCATGCTGAACAGGAGAGAATTTACCTTTCTTCCTTACTTGTGTATTAGTTTTTATTACACAAAAAAAGATGTTTATTTCTTGTGCACAGAATGCAGATTCTCTGTATGTACAAATATCCAGTTTGTGTAATCCAAACGAAGAGTGCTGAGAAGGCAAAAAATGGAAACTTTTTCAACTCTCCAGCTTGTGTACAGACACTGCCACTTTGTGTTCATCTTGGGCACGTGCCTGGCACAGCTGTAACATGCTGATGACTTTCCAGACTAAAACATTCCAAGACGTTTCTGTGGGACATCTCCTTAACTGGCAGCCTGATCTTTTACATTATGAAGCTTAAACCAAGCTATGTTCTTTTGCATCTAGTAAGGTTCATAAGCCTGAAAATATTTGTGAGTGCACTGATTTGAAGATGACAAGTGGCTATTTCTGCGATCTTGGCCCTTCTTGAAACCTCCTTAGCCTGTTGCTGTGTTGGTGAATGGCATGGTTTTTGCATCACTCCGTAGTTTGGCCTGCAGAAAGACCTTGCAACACTGGCAGTTGTTCTGTTGGCTCTGTTGTTAGAGATAAGCAGAAATCCCCTTAAACTTCCAGGTAGCAACAGATAGACAGGAGTATCAGTGAAGAAGTAGCAAAAGGACAAGTAGGAACCTACACCTGAATTTGGAGGTGATGTTATTGTCAGGAGGTGCCAAGTGTGTTGCCTACTGTAACATAAAGAGTGTAATTAAAAAGAAATCTTGTTTAAACCTTCTTTTTTCTCCGCATGCTGGCACTTCATATATGTGCTTAGAGTTCTATGTAATCCTTTCCATGTTACCAAATTACATCAGAGACATCATTGTCTCTCCCTACAGTGTTTGCTACATCCATCTTTCTTAAAGTAGCTGAACCAATTCCTTTTTCTTCCAAAAGCCAGCAGATGACTTTATTCTAACAGGATGAGCAGTACGATTCATGGCTTTGCCTTAAAAAGATCTCCTGTGTGGAATTGTATATAGATTAAAATTGTTATAAAATTCATTTTGACATTGCACATGCCTCATAGTCTAAGGTACTTCTCAAAAACCAGCAGGTGACTGTACATTAATGAACAAAACGCCTCTTCCCCAATTTCTGCTATGGAAAGGATGACTTTCCATCAGAAGAGGGCACTCTGACACTGATAGTTTGCCTGTCTGTCACCCGGATTACGTGGACTGTTTTTTTTCTCTGTGTTATGATAACCCCCGTTTGCCTAATCTGTTCCTGTAAATGGTGTAATCCCTAAAGTAAAAGCGGCAACAAGAAATCAGACTATACGACTAATTTGCATATGTTAACATTCCTGTTTAAAGCCATTGCTAAGCTTTTCTTAATTAGCAGTCTTCTGGTTTAAAAATGCTGCATTAATATGTATACATAGAAGATTCTCTGTGACTGTTCCATAATTAGAATTACTGGCTCCAGTGCTTAGTGTCCAATTAACCCTTAATTGTACTTAAACTGGAAACAGGATAACTTCAGGAGGAATTGTGTGTGTAATACCCTATAAAGTATGCTGTTCCCTGCATCAGTGAAAGTAATGCACTATGTACCTCACCTGCTGGTGCAAGGGCATTGTTTTAACAATGTGAAAACTGTCTCTCACCCCTCCAGGAGCACTACGAGAAGTACGATGGTTTTGTGATCCTGCACGGTACTGATACTATGGCATACACAGCTTCAGCCTTATCCTTCATGTGTGAGAACCTGGGCAAAACTGTTGTTCTGACTGGATCTCAGGTAATGGAATTAATTTGGAGTTGAAGAAGGAATCCTCATTTTTGGGTTTTATATGCAAAACTTGGTTGTATCCTCATTATCACTGTGTAGCTTAGTTGTGCAGGGCAGGCCCCTGCCCATGGTGAATGATCATGGTGGTGATAGAAATGAGTGAGAAATGACGGGCTCACCAGCTGATGATCTGCCCCATAATTTTATCATTAATGACTTTACAGCTCTGTACCAAATCAGACCAGGAGTTCATTATGGCTGGGGCCAGATGCTTCAGAGAAAGACATAAGAGCCTGTCATTGGCCATTGTGTATTAATTGGTTTACAGGAGAAGCATTTTTCCAGCCTCAGGTGGCTGCTGGTTGTTAGCTGTCTTCTTTTCTTTAAAAGCCCTGAAGCTCAGTATTTTTTACTTCATCAGTTGTTATCTCAACATATGTTACTCATTGTCACATTCTTCATAATTTTTTAAAATAAACTTTAAGCATTAGATGCATTTTTGATCATTTCTGTTCCACAAAGCATCTAATGTGGTCTGTTTCCTTTCCTCTAAAGACTACATTTATTAATTTTCATTCTCTTAGCTAGAGATCAGCCCTTTGCATATTGTCTGAGGGGGAGGGGTTGTCTTACTAGAATAGCTTGCTTGAGTCTAAAATACAGCTCTAATCACAAAGGGGAGATGAAACATTGCATTGTAAAATTCCCCTCCCCGATCTCATAGCTTCCCTTTCACATGTGGTCTATTTGAAGTCAAAACACAAAAGTCTAGGAAGGAGTAGGCTCCCACTTGCTGTCTTGACGTGGGGCAGTCTAGTCGTGATACATCAGAGTCAAGGTTTTGCTTTCTTTTTGGTTTTATTGCTTGGAGATCTACCTGCCATATGATCTAGCAAGGGAGCATGTGATTTTTTGTTTATAATTGCTGAAAGAAGCACTCTTTACTAATAAAGAGGCAATCTGAAAAGGCATGGAAATCATCACTCAGCAGACCAAATTTCTGTTTTTAATCTTGCACTTTTCTGTCAGTGATAACCTGCTGGCTGAGTTTTACTATGCTATGAGGAAAGATGGTGCAAGAGAGCTGTTGTGAAGCCCATAGTGACAGTTCTGTATGATCTGGGGATGTTGCTTTTTCTCTGTATCATCACTTCTTCTATGCTCAGTCAGTTTAACTATGCCTACTTGCTAGTTTTTATATTTTTCGTGAACCAGTGTTAATATTCTTAATCACATTAGAATAATCTCTGTATCAATTTGTAAGCACTTAAATTATTAAATTCTGTTAAGCAGAGAGAGAAATCTTGCCATCTGGTGCGGTCTAAAATAGTTTGGATGAAGAAACAAAACTTTATTTTGTCATAAGTCATTGTTACATAAATTATTCATGTATTTGTATTGCAAAAGTTGGACTCATTTTTTCTGCTCTGTAGGCTTTACATAAGGGCCAGGGTATAATTTCAGTCTCTGCTCTTCAGGTGCCCATATACGAGCTGCAGAATGATGGCCGAGACAACCTTCTGGGGGCACTGCTGATGGCTGGGCAATTCGTGATTCCTGAGGTCTGTTTGCCAGTAAAGACCATCTCAGAACCTGCATTTCTCCCTCTAGCCAGGGCACATACTTATAGATCACTAAATATCCGCTAGGCAATAAGGAATTGCACTTAAGCAGGAAGATGAATGGATTCCACTGGGGTAGCAGTGCTTGCGTGGCAAAGCACATGCTGTTCTCACATTGATCTATCCCATTTGCCCATATACAATCCAGAAGGACTTTCAAGTCTGAAATGTGCGTTGCAGTAGACTTGAAACTGGAGGTTCTCTTGCAAATATGTGGGATCTGAAACCCTTGTAAGTCAGTTTTTAACTGAATGTTACTTTAAAGTTCCACAGTTGCTATCGAACTGGTAGGAGTGTCATCTGGCTCTAGTTCCTGAAGACTGAAGTGTCAAGAGTGATACATCTAATGAACATGGAGGTACCTCCATAGTCTCAGCACCCTGCTTTTAAACATGTTCATGCTGTGCAGCCCAAAACTCAGAGAGAAAACGGGTCAGGTTACACCTCGCATTATTTCTGCCATGCTCCCAAAGCCAGTTCTCATAAAACAACAGCAATAGCTGACTGGCCAAGATGTTAATAACTGATAACAGCTTTGAGGTATCTCTTTTCCTTCAAGTTCCAATTGACAGCTTTAGGAGACTTTAGAAGGAACATAATTAATTATGCGTGGTAACTCTTTTGAAAGTTATCCTCATTTTCACCGAGCCTTCTGTTATGTTTTGGACTCTGTATACATAACTGATGAATTTATTAAAAAGCTCACACTGTTTCTTTCCTCTATCTCTGAAGTGGACTCAGGCAAATTTGCTGTCTCCTAGACTATGCCTCATGAGAGGATTATGAAACTAGTTAGCTCTTAACTTGTTTTGTTCTTAAATTCTTAAACCAATGTGTGACAGATGTGCCAGCTCTTTTTGAAAGGGTTAGACTTGTAAACATCTACAAGCCTCTGAGTTGCTTTAAGGATTTAGAGAACACTTTATAAAGGTCGGACTACAGTATTTATCTACTGCATCTTTTAATTACTGGCTTATTCATAGACCTGTTTCTTTACTTGTCTTGCAGGTGTGCCTGTATTTTTATAATAAACTGTACAGGGGAAATAGGGTGACTAAGGTGGATGCTGGGAGTTTCAATGCCTTTTCCTCACCTAACCTGCCTCCACTTGCAAATGCTGAGGTTGATATTACAAGTAAGCAACATCATGTCTTAAGCTGTGTAATTTATGCCACATGCAATAGAATTGTAGCTGAAAAGCATCTGTGCTTATGTAGTTGAAAAGTCGTTTTTAAAGTCAAATATCTTTGAAAGTCCTGTGGCTTGACTGTACTTCATCTGCTCTGAATCTGTTTAAATATTAGTAAGGCTGAGACTTTGTGACTCAACTGCATTTATCTATTGAATATAGATGTGAGCTAGACTGACTTTGACTAAAGATCCAGACTAACCAGAGGGAATGTTGCTCCTATGTCAGGAAAATGCTTGCTCTAAAGATAAAATGAGGGAGTTAGGACTGAAAGAACAAAGGGTTTCATCTCATTAATGACCATGCTGGGCTCTGAAATCAGGCAAAAAAAGTCATTGCAGGGTACTTGCAGCTTCAACAGATTCTGTTTGAAGCATTTCACTGGATATTTAGGACCTGTCTGAACTGCAAACACACTGACAACAGCAGATCTAAAATATGCACTGTGTGAAGATTTTTTTTTCCCCCACATTTACTCAGGCTCCCTGTAATTTCTATGTGTCTGTTTCTTAAGGAGGGGAAAAACTACATTAAGGTTTCAGTACCCATTTGCAAAGTCATTAACACATTGATGTGTGTTCTTGGATAAATGGCACACTTTCTTCATAGAGAGGAGAAGGGAAACACATTTGGAATCTAGCCAAGTGAGGAGCTGCCAAAAAACATGCTAAAGGACTGTTTTAAAAAATACAGCATGTTATGTGAGCTGCTTTTGGATAGACTAGGTATTAAAAAGTAATAGGACTTGGTGACAGTCTCCATTATTCCAAAAAAATAGAAACAGGAGGGTGTTCCTGAATTCTTCTGCTAAGTGCTGTTAGTGGCAGTAGGAGATCTATCCCTGCGCCATGCAATGTGCCATTCTGAATGAATTCTACTACTAGAGAAAGACATTCTGCAGTTTGGAAAAACAAGCTTATCCCTTCCACCTAATAAGTGGGAGTAACTTAAAGTTTCAGGGTCAAAGAGCTGTGTTTGTAGCAGGCAGCTACAAACTGAGGAAGCCCCTGAAATACTGTAGTTGTCTGTAAGACATCTCTCAGATAGAGAGTCTGCCACTGTCGTGTTACTGTCCTGTGTCAAATAGGATGTATCTGAAATCAACGGAAATGCTGTCAGTTGATTGTTGCAGTAAATTGGGGAGAATCTTCTTTCTTGGGTTTTTATGAAGTGCATCGAACAGGGTATAAATAAATTCTGTTTACCGACCAATCAATAATGAAATCAAGCTGCAAATTGCATGCCATTTCTGTCTTGGATTTGAATGAACTGTTTTGTGATTCCTTGTCTAGAGTAGAAAAATGAGAAAGTTACTAAGCACTTCCCTTGGCCCATATTGGGTCCCATTATCTTTTCAGTAAATGCCTCATTGGGATCAGTGGGGATTTCTGATTTAAAAACTGATGGTGTGATAGGCTCCATTTTTGTTTGCTTCAGTTGATTACCCAGTTAGGGTAGCATCATTTATCCAAGATGATGGTGTCAGTGTTGAAGGATTGTTTCATTTTCAAAGAACATAGTTTATAGTATGGGCAATCTACTAGTGCTGCTTTATTTTGTCCAAAGTAATTGTTTGAAATATTGCTGTCTCCCTTGAGTTTGTTTGTACACTCCTTGTATGAAGCTTTCATGGAGACAAGGAACCACTTGGGCTTTTAAAAACAAACCATCTTTTAACTGTTTTTTTTTCCCCAAATGAATTTGTATAATATGTCTTAATCCTCCTGTAGACAGGGCTGACTCTGGCTGATTCAGCGTTATGGAGAGCAGCCTGGGGATGTCAGGAGGAGTAGGCCATGTGAAGAAACTCTTCCTCAGTCTCCCTGGTTTTAACAGGGAGTTAAAAAAGCTGGGAATGAAAATTTCAGGGAAACAGAAGGGGAGAGGTGGCAGGATGGAGGAAGTGGGGAGCGTAATGGGATCGTGGGTTGGTGCACAGGAATGAGAAGACATGCTGTTGACAGCTCAGCAGAGCATATAAAGGCAACAGTCTACTTCAGAGCTAGAGAGGAGAGGGAGAAGTTTAGTCTTCTTCCCTCCCTTGCCCTTGCAGCTCTCTTCTGCATTTTTGATACCCATTTTTCACTCTGTTCCCTCTTCAGATGAAGCTCCCAGTAGATTTCTAATCTCGTAACTGGCTGTGTTCTTGGCCAGATCCTTAGCTGCATTAGCAACACCTGAAAGAGCTGGGTTACCCAGTTTTAGATGAGTGGGTGTGTCAGCTTCCTTAAGGCTTTCAACTTAGCATAAGAAAATCCTGTAAGAAATGAAAAATTCTAGCCCACTCCTGAGCTCAGTAAGAAACCCAGTGCTGATGGGAGGTACTTTAGCAGCAGAATCAGAAATCTCTGTATGAAAAGGACAGTATAGAAATAACCAAAACCACTTCTAAAATCTCACAGCTTATTAAATAAAAGACCTTACCTTATTTTGAAAACAGGAGAGACAAGGAGGGCTTTACACAATTCACTTGAAATGTGTGAAGATTCTCAGTATATTTTGTAACTGATTACTCTCCTCTATTCTTGATTGTCCTAATGAAGCACACGTGAAACTTGCTTTGTTACTGTGGCTGGACTTTCTTCATCACACATGCATGTGAATTCTGGTCATTTAGGTATTAAGGCAAATGCCAGCTCTCTTCACTGGAGTGGTTTTGGTCCCTGTCCCTGCTCTCTTCTAAGTAGGCACCTTGGTTGCTACAACGACACCAGTCAACTTAAATATTCGTTGCCAAAGATATATGTTGATTGTTTTATAACAAAGTGCCAAAAAAGGGGGTCTATGCTCATTTGCCTGCTTCAGAAGTTTGCAGCCATAGGTTGGCCTGTGCTCCCCACCCCTTGGCTGCCACGATGAATTGTAATGAATGCTGGGGCAGCTTATATAGTGGTAGGGCTCGCCCGTAGCCCTGCAGAGAAGGATGAGAAGAAAGCACTGCTGTTTGTCTGGAGCTCTGCAATCAAGAAAAGCTGTATTTCTTGTTTGATTTCATAACTCGGAATTCAGTCACCACTCCTAAGGGAGGTGTCGCTCTGAGTTGCTGCTCTCCTGTTATAAGTTGAAACCTGCATTGTGGCATAGGCACTGTTTAACAACAGGGGGGTTGCTGCTTTCTCATCTGTGTAGAGCTACTTCTATTTTATTTTAAGTCAGGTTGATGTTTTCTTTGCACTAACCCAATCACCATATTTCTGTGTGTATTTGTGAATAAAGCAGCAGAAGATAAGGATGTAATTTTTTGACTGTAATTTTAGAGGCTTATAGTGTTTGGTAGGGAGGGGAGATTGGAAATATTGGACTCTTGTTTATATGATGGTTTGGTTTGGAAGGGTAAACAAAAGGCCTTAATATCTTGAATGCAGTCTCCTTGAATAATGGGATCTATCCCAAGCCATTATGCGTATAGTATGTAAATAGCCATTACTTCTTTATTTTATGTACACTGCTTTAAAAACATTCTTTCTGCTGTGCCACACCAGTAGCTAGCTTGTGTTTGTTCCTTTTGCATCCATATTCACATTGTGCAGTGTGCTCTATCAGTTAAACTCTTCACAAGCACAGGCCACCCAAGTCAGAGCAGGTTACTGTGTTCTGTGCTGTGCCAAAACTGAGTATCCCTAATTAATCACTCGTATCCATGAGATAAAAAACTGTTGAGAATGCCAATAGATGCAGCTTTTTGTACTTCACTTGCTTGTATATGAGTTTCTTACTTAAGAACTGTTAGTGATTGTTATGTTGTTTTTTTTTTTTTAATTTAAAAAAAAAAAGAAGATTGCCATGTGGTATGATACAGCAAGACAGCTGGTTTATTCAGTACAATGAAGATGCTTGAATTTAGCTATGTGACATAAATATTGTTCCTTTTTGGAGATGTAAACTTTGAGATGGAGGATGCAAAGGGTGTGTTCTGGTTTGTTTTTTTTCCCCTTCATGGTGCCCTGCCTCACTTCCAACAGTTCTGAATAAATCTGAGATGAAGTCGGGCTTTTATGTATATTTGTTTGTCTTTGGCTCTTGCATCATATTTGCCTTTTGTTCTGCCTTTTAGACTTGTTTGGCAAATGGAAAACTGACATCTGTGGAGTCTGCAGCACCAAACACGTTATGTAGGCTGACGAGGTTCATGACCAAGCGAATGTTAACTCAGGGGCGGGGCAATCTTTATCTTTTTTTTAATATAATTTGGAATTACATCACTATACTATGTCTGCATGCATTAAATTTATCTTGGAGATGATATGTTATTGGGTAGAGCGTACTCCAAGAGTACAGGTATAGGCCTGGTATAGGTCTGACTTCTGAACCTGTCCTCTGATCTCCTTCCTTGGTCTTCTGCTTTTGGCAGTGTTCTAGTGCTCCATGCCAAGGCAGGTTTCCTCAGTTCATTCTTCAAGTTTGTTACAGGCATCAGGGATGCTGACAGTTGCCAAACGTAGTAGAATGCATTTGTGAAGTTTTGGCAGGGACTCCTCCCTTATGGAGGATAAAAGAAAAGCAAGCTGTGATAGAATTTTATTGCCATCCCTTCTTATAGAGGAGGCTGCTTTTAAAAAGTTAACCTGCTTTTTAGAAGGTTGAAAGGGATGGATTTATTGCTAAACATCACTGCTTCTTAAAGCACGGTGCTCATGGTTAAATGTGGTTAACTGGGCCCATGAACCTCAGGCAGAACAAAAGCACAGGTTCTGCACCTACCTGGGTGCCTTCTGCAGGTCTCTAACTTGCTCTGGAAGGCTCATGGAGGCCTGTGAGAGCTACTTGGCCCACTACTAAGTCCAGCCAGGTGGTTTCAGAATTGTGCTGGACAGCTTATCAGAAAGGAAGGGGCTGTAGAAGTGGTCTATATTTCTGTTCTCCCAATCCCAGCGTGTTAGGAATCCATGTGCTGAAGTGTGACTGGTTGGACAAAAAAATGCCAAGCCAACTGCTTGTGACGTGTTTAACAACATATGGCGTTTTTTATAATGAACAGAGGCTCTAGTTCCTGACAGGAAAGAAGAGCTCATAAAGTCTTACAGGAGACAGCTATTTTCTGTCCTGACTTAATGGATTGTGTAGTTTTCAGTAATTCTGGTAATGTCGCAGTAGAGCAGGCTTCAATGGAGGCTTTTAAACGTACTCTTGGGTTTTTTTGTTTTTTTTTTCAAGTGGCTGTCTGCTGATTGCAAGCAATTGCAACAGTAATTGGTGTGAGTAACTCTCTGCGTGGCTGAGAGCAAGTCAGTATTATGTACGCAGATCTTTTATCTGTCTTGCTGCTTGGGAGTTTCTCCAAAATCTCAAAAGCTTAACTCATGATGGAGAATCAGGCAGCTTTACAGCATGGTCTCTTTTCACGGAGGCGTGACTGAGCTGTTGGCTGCTGTTTGTTAAACCTCTTCCATTGCCTTGTAGGAGCCGTCAGCACTACCAATGCTGTGCTCCTCCTCTGAAGTAGTAAAATTTTGAAATCAATAATGCATGACGTGGCTTCTAATAATGCAACACAAACAAACTATTAGTTAAACAGCTGGCTTCTGGCTCTAAATGTATAATCAGAGTTAATTGAATCCTTGCTATTTTATTTAATCATTAATAACTGCCTAATAAACTCTGGAGGTGATTAGCAGCAAGAGTAACTGCATTTGTCATCTCTTACATTTGAGAAGATCAAGGTCTTCTGTGAATCCAGGGCTGGTATCAGGCCAGCTACATAACAATGAAGTTCGGGTCAGTGTATGACAAGTTAATCTCTCACCTGTGCCAGACCTGCATGACGGTCTGTTGGTTGAGGCTTTCTGAGCTCTCTGAGCTGGGAGAGGTGGCTCTAATAGGACATGTTCAACATCAAGAAGCCATCAGGTCTAGTGCTCAGATTCATAGCACCCAGACTTCTCTTTTGAAGAGCTTTTGGTAGAGATACACAGCTTTGTGCTTGACAGATCATCCTGTTCACTAGTGGTCATTGACTAAAATATCAGTTTTGGAAGTCTTTGCTATAAATTGCTATTAATCGAAGCAAGCATACATGTTAAATATCTGCTTGAAGGGCTCTAGCTTAGGACTATTGACTAGTAATACTGATACAGCTCAGAATGTAGACTATTTTGGAATTAACACTAAAATATAAAACAGTTGAACCTGACTTGGATGTGGCCTTCAAGATATATTTTGTGGCATCTGATAATAAGGTGTATTAGATCAGCTGCTGTTTCTGCTGGTTTAAATGGCCTTAATTTCCTCTTTAAAAAATACATTGTCTTTCATGAATTCATGAGAACAATTTTAAAAACAAAGTTGTAAGCATGAAGTACTACAAGTGTACTTAATAGTATGTCTTAATATTAAATTTAAAAGGCCATTTCTCTTAATAGTAAACTGGGAAACGGTGTGGAGAGCCAATACCAAAAAGAAATTTCGAGTGCACACCACTATGAACAGGAATGTTGGACTTCTGCGAATCTTCCCAGGAATCACCGCTGCTGCTGTAAGTGTCACCTCTTCAATTTGGAAGTGGGTGAAGTAACACTCAAATAGTTGATTAGTTACCTAAGTAGGAAAGCTGCATTGTTTGGAGCAGTGGTTGGGATTTTGGAGGGAAGGGAAAGGATCTGTCTTCTTCTGATAAACACTTTTTTAAATATGAGAGTATTCAAAGACCATTTTCATATGCCATAAACTACTTATGAAAGCTTTCCAGAAATCTTTCGTATAAACTGCCTGGGCTCTGAACTGAAAATTAATTTCTTATCAGGGCTCATAAATAGGTCAAGTGTGGTTTTCTAGACAGGTGCAAGCAACAATGACTGGGGAAATACTCTGCTGCTGCATACTGAGGCATATTAATAGATGTCTTGTCAAAGAATAGACAATATGGTGGCTGGAGTGTGATTATATCTACAACTCATGCTTTTTTAAGGTTCATTTTGTCTCACACTGATGGTTAACATGACCCTCAGCATTCATAGAGAGCTGAAAATGAAAAGTAGGATTTTGCTGCTGAAAATGAGAAGTGGGATTTTTTTGCCTTTAGAAATTATTTTGCAGACTGTGAATTTAGGTAAATTAGTCTTTAAATTTTTGTCTAATATTAGTTCCATTAAATTGACAGGTCTTTTGTGGCTCTTGCCATCTTAAATTGAATCCAGTAGTTTAAGCAGCACTCCTCAATTATATCACCATTCTTTTTAGGTGAATATGAACAGATGGAAAGACAGAGGGGTGGTATATTTGCAATAAAACTCCAACTGCATAGTTAGCCTCATGGGGGTTTAGAGTGTATTGCATTTAGCATATGTGATCAGCAAGGAAATGTCTAGGTTGTTTAAAATACATCTTTCTAGGAAGAGAACTTCGCTAGGCATTCTCTTACAGTGAGGCACAATATCTACCTCAATATCAACTGGCCCAGAATATATTACTGCCTCTGAGTTAAATCAATTTGGTTTTGGGTTAAAAAACTTCATGCTTCGTTAGAATGTTCTTTCCTGAAAGGTGAAACATCCTCTGTCTTAGGCAGACATTGTTTAACAAAACTCTTTAGTAAAGCAAAATGTGAGCTGGGGTGGGGAGCTCTAATCTCATTTAATAATTCAAGGTTTATTTCATAAGTGTAAATCTAACTTTTTGTTGTACCAAACAGTGATGCAGCAGTATAGCTGTTAATGGCATTTGAACAATAGCATCCTTTTTCACATCAGGTAATGACTATACAAACCAGTTTATTTTAAAGTCTAATCCTCTGGAAATTTTAAAGGAAGCCAGAGAAGGAAAGTGTCATTTTTTAAAGCTTATTCTACAGTCTCAGTTATTACAAATGGGGAGCACAGAAGGGTGTGAGAAGGCTGTAAGGCATGAGAGCCTGTAAGACTATAGCAGGAGTAGACCATTTTTAAAAATGCTGTGCCATACCTGAAAATTTTAAGGATGACCTAAACACACCTTTTGTCTCTCTTCCCTGTCTTGTTTTTAAACAGGTAAAAGCATTTCTTCAGCCTCCAATTGAGGGCATTGTACTTGAAACTTATGGAAGTGGCAATGCCCCAAACAACAGAGAAGACTTGCTGGAAGAACTGAGGAAAGCAGCTGAACGCAAAGTGGTGATTCTGAACTGTACCCAGTGCTTACGTGGAGCTGTTAAAACCGTCTATGCAACAGGGCAGGTGAGGGGTGTGCAACCACTTCAGACCCCACTGCTGTGTGAAAGAACCATCCCACTGATACAACCTGATTTTAAACTTCTAGTAGTCCCAGTGTATAAAACCAGATTTATTAACTGTAAAGTTGTTGCTCATAAAATAACTATGTCTCAAAAATCTTAAACCAGAAGCACTTAAATGCATATCTACAAACAAGATCCTGTTACTCCTGGTCTGAATGGTCGAAACAGTCAATTCAAATCCCAAATTAGTGATTGCTCACTTGTGTCTCGTGCAGCACTCCAGGATACTTTGCATTAGATCCGTAGTCTCTCTCTCACAGGGATTTCATTGAGCTAAAAGCTAGTCTAGGGGTTAGATGATCAAATAAAGTAGTATTTGATAGGATAACAGTTGCTTAGCTACAATGGAGGAACATGAAGAAAGCCTGTAGATGCAAGCAGTATTCCAAATCCCAGTTCTTTATTTGACTGGAAGTACAACTGAATTCAGTGCGAGATTGGAGAACAGTATCCAGGGAGGTGTCTGTATTGAAGAACGGAAATCAGTTTAACCCATGAACCTGCCTTAAAGCGGGTTTTGTGTACATACTGTTCATATTCAGGACATTTTGTAGTGTGTTTCTCAATTGTATATTAAAACACTACATTACTGGGACTAATAGAGTCCAAAGCCATATAAGAATGTGTGCTACATATATTAATGTGAAGGAAGCTGGTTTAACTGGCCTTTAGAAAAGGACCAGCCATTAAGTAGCTGAGAAGCAGTACCAAAGGGTGACTCATCCCACTGCTTTGTACACCTGGTTTTGTTGGGAGCAACCACCCGTCTGGCAGAGGAAGCCTCTTCTTTAACTGCATGGTAAACCTAAATACTCTGGTCTGGTGCTGAAAATGGAAGTCTCTGTCTCTTCTAGCTTTGGTTTTGACACAGCTGTAGATAATATTTGCACATAGTCTGTTTTGAGGAGAAAGAAAAGGAGGTTGTAAGAGTTTCTGTCTACCTCCTTAGTATCCAAACTTGGTATTTTCTGATATGTGCAATTATTTGGGTCTTGGTAAAACTTTTGCATAACTTGATGGAGTTGTTTTGAGAATTACTGACTTTTGCAAAGATCCCATGCTCTCTAGCAAATACTTTAGGAATATGTGGATTATATAGAATAGCTCACTCGGAAGGAAGGAAGCAGTTAAGTCAATAGAAGACACCAAATTTATATTTGGAAAACAGCAAGAAAATGAAGCCTAGGTTATATGTGATCTTCTGCTTGAAATGAACTGCTAAAATGTATGGAAAGAAAAGAAAAACACTTTTCGCATGCTCTAGTTAAAAGATTCTCCAAGTAGACACCTCTAAAATGGCTTTTTGCACTCTGATCCAGACTGTTGATATGCTGAATTGAAAGATTCTGCTCAGGTCTTACTGAACCACTGTAATGCTGTGTGGAAATGTGTTCCTTTCTGGCTTCCATGTTTTATATGGAGTTTGTACTGTGTTGCTTCAGCATCAGTTGCTGGAGGCTGTCCTGTTTTCATGGCATCTTTTGAGGAGAACACTGACCAAGCCAAGTCACAAAATTAACTTCATGCTTTTTCTTTCACTGCCTTCTCCTTTTCATGAGGACCTGCTCAGTGGCGGAAGCATCATGAGTGAATGCTATAAAGTTGCTGTAGCGTTAATTTTACTTTGATTTTTCTTTAAATGAAATATTTCAAAGGTCTTTGCACGTGGCTGGGCCAGTTTTTACTCATTTGAGGTAGTCAGGTAGGTCAGCTGAGTCCCTGGCTTCCCTTGAAGTGTTTGTTTTAGTTAATTGAATGTCTGGCCTCTGATCCATCTACACAGTAGAAACTTATAATTGAGGGGATGTTAGGTATAGGAAGGAATCTGGGAAATCCCTTCCTCCTCCTCTTTCTCAAACCCACTGAAAAAGCCCTAATTGTTCTTTGGTTAAGTCTGCAGTACAGAAAGTATTTCGCACCTTCTCTGTATATGTTTTCCCATGGGACTTTAAAAAATGTTAGTCTGGGTCTCTTGGAGGTGCTTAATGAGCTAATTAAGGCTCTGTATCTTGCTGAAAATATCAGTTAAGCCACAACAAGTTTTGAAGCTGAAGTTTATATACGAGGTATATAAAGTAAAATGCAGTGCAAAGAACCTAGTTCAAGATGCTTAACTGTGAGGCATCACATTATGGCAAAGAGGACAATCTGTGATTTGCCCAGGTACAGTTTAGTGACAAGAGATCTGAAATCTCCTTTGTCTTTGTTGTCTTGTACACTTATGAGGCTTGCTGATCATAGCAAAGATCCTTCCTTTTGCTTTTGTTCAGACAGTTTATTTCTTTTAACTACCAGAAAGATAAGTTAAAAAGGTCGTCTTTTTCAGTTGTTCTTGTCAGAACTGTGTAAATTACATATTTTAGTTGTATCTTCTAAATCATACACTGCTAGCACAGCCTGAAAGGATCTGAAAGCACTCCCGCTGTGAGCATGCTGTAGTGCTGGAATTCATCCAAAGCAATGCCCCATAAAAGAATGGTAAATATGTCTGTGTGAGAACAGCCTACTTGGCAATGTTCAAAATGCCACTGGGTTAAAACAGAGTAACTGCAGCTTTTCAATAAAGGGAATCTGACAACTCTGCAGATAGCTGATACGGACCTGTAACCTTTCCCTTTTAGCATAGTAAGCGACCGTGGCAAGCATTTGGTGGAATTCTTCAGTGTTATTGCATGAAAAGGAATTTAAAGTAAAAGTCATCTTTATTCAGCTTGCTCTAGTATTTGCTTGATATTTGATAACTAAAATTACAAAAATTACAGCGGCAGTAGGAGGAGCAAGAGAGTGGAGGCTCAGCTGTATACTGTATTCTGTGTAGCTACTCATCTTTCATACACCTTTTCTGTATGTGCAGGTATTTCTGAATGCTGTGCTAATTAGAATCATTATTCCTTTTTATTCAGACTCTTGCTGATGCTGGAATAATTCCTGGAGGTGATATGACACCAGAGGCAGCCCTAACTAAACTGTCATACACACTCAGCAAGAAAAAGCTTAGCTGGGAGGAGAAGAGGCAGGTAAATATTTCAGTGTGACCTTGAAAGATTTTAAGTTTCCCATCTATTGTGCTAACTTTTGCTTAGCTTCATGCCTTGAGCTTCTCTCTTGCATTTAAAAGCAATTGGTTTCAGAGCCATAATGTGAACACCCCGTGATTTTTTCATATGGAAAATGCTGTTAGGCAAACATATGTATGAAGATTGGGAGAGAAAAGAATTCTCTGCATAAGTCAGGTGAAGACCATGGCCGAGCCATAAAAGTGCCATCTTTAAATGGTAGTAGTCTGGTTTGGACACTTCTGTACTGAAAACTCTATGTGGAAATTCATATAGGAGACAGAATCCCAACCCTACTGAAGTCAGCAAAGATCTTGTCACTGATCTTAGTGTGGTGAAGATTTCATCCCAGACTCATTCACACAAAGCTTATTCTGGAAATAAGTATTGCCTACAGCCTCTTCCTTTACAACATTACTCATAACAGTATTAGATTTTATTTCTCTAAGAAAAGGTACACTTTATAATACATAAAAAGTAGAGGATTATTCTAGAACCAGTTGTAACTGCTTTTAAAATCAGAACCCCTTTAACAATGTTCTTACTGTTCATTGGTAGCTTAATCAAGGCTTTTTGTTTTGCAAGTTATATAGCTGTGGATCATGTTCCTTTTATACAAGAAACATATAGCTATGAATTAGATAAGGGAGCAGCAGTCTGCAGGAAGGCATGAATTTCTGTGCTTGTATGTAGTGAAATCCTGATGCTGACACGTTGGGAGATGACATAATGATGAATCACTCTACAGACTTAACACTGTATGCACATGTGTATCTCATGATGATGCTTTGGTTTTATTAAAACTGAAACACATCCGATCATTATTTCATGCTCCATGTCTTCCAACCAGTAGCAGCTCTTGAGACAAACATATTTGGATACCTGCGATCATAAGTGTGGTGGCTGGAAGTACCACTTACCGTGCTCAGAAACAGTTTCAGCCTCTGAGCTTGCATTTGTTTGCTAAAGCCCTGGCTCTGAGAAATGGGAGAGGAGGAGCTGTGTGTGTCCTTGGTGAGGATGTCCAGAACAGGCTCTGTGCAAGAACATGCTTGGCAGATGACACAGTGCTGTGAGGAGCAGGGGTATTGCATGTGCTTGTGCATGTGCACTTTAGAAACCCCAGCTCTTCAGTGGTACCCCTTTGGCACACTCACTGACCCCAGAACATACATGCACTAGCTTGTTTTTTTTTTAATGCAAACTTTAATCTTCTTGCACAGAGGATTATTTGACCTGGCTCAGGAGAAACCTTCCCAGCTGGCTTCTTGCCTAGGTGTGTGAGTTAAAACTTAATTTGAGAGCCAGTTTGGTGAGGTGAGATATCTGACTTACTCAGGTGAGTATTTGATGATAAGGTGTTTTAGGTACCACTGGCACAAGGTACTTCTGCAGTTTCATGTGCTGCCCTTTGGACTGTGCTACACAGTTTTTGTGTGGTGATGTGCTGGACCTCCTTTATATGGTTTGAAAAACAAAATAACTTTTGCAATTTCTTTGAGTTATGCAGGATTGGTTTCCTCATTTGACTCATTGTACAGACCCACAAACAATTGTGTTGGCACAACTAAGGGAGCAGCATGCTGCACTGCCTGGGCAGGAATGAGTTATAGAGACCAGGAGAAGAAGAAAGCCTGGAAACATGTTGTCTGTGGCAATATCTTCAGCTAAACATATCACCAAACAATAGTCTCCCAAGAGACAGCAGCTCTCCTGAAGCTGGCGTGGTTATTTTAGGATTCTCTTTCAACATGAAGAGCAAGGAATGTGCCCCCAGACACACATACAAATGTCTGAAGTGCTGGTAGGACTGAATAAGGCACGCAGGGCCTTTGCACTGGGTGCATTTAGCACAGGTGCCAATTGCTAAGGTTACCTGTGTAAAGCAATGATCTCAACCTGTCAAATTCTAGAAGTGTGCCAAAGCAGTTGGTATCCTCTGAGTTACATGTATATGGGACTCTTCCAGCAGACAGCTATGGTGTTGTCAGCTCTTGGAGGTTTTTTTTTAATAAAGGGCATGCCTAGACATAAGTAAACCTGGGGCATTCCTCCTGCCAACATCACATCTGTTTCTTGCAAACTTTCACAATCCTGCTTTTTAAAATTCTAATTGAAGTAACTATATGCTTTATAGCTGCATCAGCAACCTTTCATGAAAGACTGCCAGTATGTAAAATTGTCAGAATTGAGGAAACTAGTTGCTTTTTCTTGATGACTGGCTTCTATCTGTATTCTCCAAGTTTCCCAGAATCTGTCTTTTAGAGTATTTTCATTTCTTTATTGCCCTATTCAAGTACTTTCTACACATGAATTGGCTGACCTTTTTACATTTTGATTTGAGTTTTTTTCCCAGTTATATTGGATGCACCCATCCTGCAAACTGTTACATGCCTCTTTGGATACTGAATGACTAGTACTACCGCAGACCTTCTGCTGGAAGGTCTACTGCCTTCCAGACTTCTGCTGGATCTATGATCAAATTTTAACAAAATCAGGGCTAATGGTGCTGTTTGAAAACCCATGGAAATACATGGCTGTCCACAGGCAGCAGTAGGCTTTGTTTTGAGGTCTATGTACACAGTCTGTGTAGGAGTCCTGAGGTTTGTGAAAGCTGGCAAAAGGCAGCATTTCAGAATATTCTGGTTTTAAGCCTCACTCTGCTCATTACTCATTATCTTTGTGTTTTTAAGTAGGCTGCAGCTTACCCCACTAGGGAACTTTTGTCTGCATATTCTAAAAATTTGGGGGGTTTTGTTATGTGCTTATTTTGGTTTCTTTGCTTTGGAAGAAAGTTTTGTTTGCCCATCTCTCTCCCTCCTTTGTCTTTTTAAACGTGCAATCTTCGTGGGACAGTAACTATTTCTTTAATCTTTTGTCTGCATTCAATTAGTTTCCATAATTCCTCCAAACAATTTTCTAACTTGATTCTAAGATTTTTATTAGACTACCACCGTATTTTTCCTCTGCTAACAAAGGGTTTGATTGCTTGCTTTTCAGATGCTGAGTGAGAATCTAAGAGGAGAAATGACTGTTGTACCCACAGGAGCCAAGATCTCTTTGAGAGATAGCAAGTTTATTCAAGTGATTGCCAAATCTCTAAGTATCAGCAGCAAGGAGGTATATACTTAAATATTTAGAATTAATATAATGTAAAGCTGTAAACTCAGTTAAATGAGCTCAGATTAAAGATGAACAGCAAAGCTGAAAGAAAATTGGAATATGGGGTTAGGGAGAAAGGACACAATGACAATCATATAACTAAAATGTTTTTAATTAAAAACATATTAACTTTTTTTTCCCCCTCTTTGTAGCCCCATCTGGGGCTGATTTTCTTGGCTGGCTGGTTGCAACAACAAGCCTCAGACAGATGCTGTAATTCAGGGTATCGATGATATGAAGAAGTGCTTTATATTTTTGTGGTCAAATGTATTGACAGTTTGGAGCAATCAAAATAATAATGGATAAAACATCTTAATTGTACATACAGTCATAGAAGGCTGACACTAAGGAAGCATTACACAAGTGTAATTTGTGGTGTTTAGTATTAGTCCCTCCCAATTAGAAAATTAGAAAATATAATATAAATATGGATTAGAAAATGTAATCTTGGTTGTACAAATACTCCCTTTTCTCTTGACTTGCTTTCAGGGAAGATGGGATTTTTATTAATTAATGAATACTGAATGTGTGGTTCTTTAGTAACCATGAGAAAGGGGAGAATATTCAGGGGGTCTAGGAAGCTTGTCAATGTAGGTTTGGAAGTACAGGGTACACAAGTATCTGAGGAATTACATTAATAAAGTTGATCCAGTCTTGAGGATAATGGATTATACGGTCTTTTCCACCTTCCACCTGTGCTGTGTCTCTTACTGTGCTGAGGTGTAGCTATTCCAGTAGAGAGATGGTAATTAGTGTGTGCACCTTAAATGGTGTATATAGATATCAGGTACTTGTAGTCTTGCCAGGGTGGAATACAAATCTTACGGATGTGAGACTGACAAAATGTAAAATAAACATGAAACTTTTTTCTTTCCAAGAACTAAATGCTACCATTTTAAAATATTCAAATGATTAATTTGGAAACTTTACATGAAAGCAAGGGCAGTGTTTTTACAACTTGGGTATCAATCACATGAGAGGCGAGGCTGATATTAAATGTTTAATTTTATTTGTTTCTCAGGAGTTAGAAGCCATACGAGATGCATTGATTCCAACCTTGGCTTGTGCCGCGGCCAAACTGGGTGACATTGATGCATTAAGAGCCATAGCAGAAATGGTAATGTAAAATTAACAGTGTGTTCAAAACATTCATTTTTAAATAGAGCTGCAACTGATGGGAGGCAGCCATGCTCATGGAAAGTGACAACCTAAGCTTTAGAGTCAAGGTGCTTTGACTGTTACGGTTGGTTTCTAGACTTCTCAGTCTCTGCCCTTCAGAACTGGTATATTCTTTCCCCTCTTGGTTTTTCAGCTGTTTACATTTTCTTTTGAACCGTGAAAATACAGGTAGATTAAAATGCAAGTTCTTATCTGCTAACTTTGGAACATTTTAAAATGGTCTGTGCTGCTTTCTTTTTGCTTAATTTTCTTCATGCGTATTCATAGTATCCACATTTTGGATGTAAATCTGTCAACATTAAAAAAAAGAACTTGAAAATTACATTTAAGCAAAACACAGTGCAGTGCTAATTCAGGATTTCTGGCTCTCCCCATAGCTCTAACTTGGATTATACCTGAAGAAGAAACAGGCATTTCCCTATCATCTCTTTTTTTTTTTTTAACCTTTTTGCATTGGTTTACCCTACTCTTTGAGACTTTGGTAATGGGCCTCAAGAAAGAATAAATATCTTGAAAGTAAGAGTTAACTAAGACAAGTAAAATTAGCAGTCCATGGGCACAAAGCTGCTGTATGGTGTGCTGTAGTAAAGAGCATATCTGAGCAGAAAACATGCAGGAGGTGGAATACATATCTTTATTGTCGCTAATGCAATGCTAGATGATAAACTTTGACAAGCTTTGGTGGCAGAATTAAAATGTGATGTATGCATCCACTGTGTGACGTTTGCAACAACTTGATGTGCAGCCATTATCTTTTTAGCATGTGAAGGACTTGTCGTTTTCTAGGGTGGAAACCTGAGCTGTGGAGACTATGACGGCCGAACTCCACTTCACATTGCAGCCTCTGAAGGGCATCTGGCCTTAGTTGAGTATTTGTTGATGTCTGGCGCGACTGTTTATGCCAGAGACAGATACGGATCTACCCCGCTGATGAATGCAATCAAGTTCAGGTAACAATTCCTGTACTGCTCTATAGAATGTTTATAAACCTTCTCTCATTTTGGATGTCAAGTCCATCCCTGTGTTTCGGTCTTGTCTCGTCTCAGCAGTCATGTGTAAATGACAGCAGTTAAAATAACACATATTGGCTTTATTTCAAAGGATGTGACTAGCCCAAATGAAAAGATTTTTAAAAAAATAATATGGAATGAAAGCAAGCAACTTGGTATGCATGCAGAATTTTAGCATAAGGTAATTATTACTGTCTTCCTGCCAAGACTTTGTCCATAATTTCAGGGCTCCACTCTTTATTCTGAAGCTTCCTTATAAAACAGAGCCAAACTGATCCCTCCTTTTGACTGTCGGAAGTGAGAGTGCAGGACCATGGGCTGTCTGTTTTCTTTCTGCCCTTCCCTTTCTCATCAAGACCAGCCTGTTTCAATTGGCACAAAATATACCGGTAGGTTGACATGTTTTAATCTTTCCCTTCCACCAGTGCTTTCCCAAGTCTCTTGCTGGATGACTGGTTTTTTGATTTTTCCCTTCCGCCCACTCATAATTATATGGGATGGCTGCATGGCTCTGCCTGCTCTGTGGATTTCCTCTTCCTGCTCTTATGAATGTCAGCAGTTCTTGAATGGTAGTCATAGACTTGAGATTTACTGGTCTCTTCCATGTTGTATAGTCCAAAGGAATGGCCACAGCACAGAATATAAAAGTTATCAGTAATCAAAATTTAATTTTCTGACATTTAGTTTGTGTAGCCTGGGGATTCATAGAGCCATTGGTCTTCCAGTGTGTTAGAAACTGCATGCCATAATCTTTCCTTGTCTCTTTGATCCACTTTCAATCCTTGTCTCATATTCAGTCTGTATTGTGGCAGGAGAGAAGCCACATTTTTTTCTGTAAAGGAGTTTGGAGTGATTGAATTTTCATGGTCTTCGTGGGTGACTGTCCCCAAATACTCTTACAGCCTTCTAATGCTGACAGGTTCACCTGGTCTGTCAAGCTGGAGTTAGCTCCCTGGGAGGTCTGTCAGTCCTGGATTTCTGCTGGCTGCAGGAATAACTTGAAGGCTTCTTCTGTCTCAAAGCCCAGATGTAGAAAACTCACCAGGCTCTATCACTGTGAGACCTGGAGTGATCGTGCTGTGCTATTGCCATCCCTCCTGCATGGTCCCGGATGCCTTTGTAGTTACTGCTTTACCTCATGAATATATAAGCTCTACAGTCTTAAAGCAAAAACAAGCCCAACAGCAAATCAAACAAATAACCTTGAAGTTGAATAGAGGTGGCTCTGGTCCAACGTGAGAAAATGCTAAAGCATTAGATACTATTAGATGTTTCTGCAAATCAGGCACCTACTTTTTTTACCGCACCCATCTACCGCCTGAGGAATTTCACATGAGCTTGTTGTTTGGATTCCTTAGCATTGCCACTCCTATATTAGACTCCTACTATGACTCTTAAGCTCTTTAAAACTGCTCACCCATTTTGATGCACGGAATTGTAAAAGGAAACTGCACCATAACCATTTTCAGTTTCTCTTTTTGTTTCTACTGTTGGAATGAGAGGAAGAGTTGACTTAGAACTAATGTCATAAATGTGTATTTATGATCTGCTGTGTACTCACACTGCATTTCACACTGGTAAGCATGTAAAGGAGAATGCTAAAGAGCAGACAGCTGTATATGTGTGTAATTAGATACCCACTAAAAAGATTTCTGCTACAGAAGTATTTAAATTCTATTTATTAAACACTTGCAAGCTGAAAGTGATTATCCTGATAGAAAGTGGCAGAGAGGGAAGGGGTTAGGGGGGAAAACTGATGATAATGAGTAGTCAGTGCTTTAAACTGTTTAATATTGTAACTTTCTCAATTTTACTGAACATTGCATCAGCTTAATCCCATTTTCTGAGAATTAATATTTGTTTAATTGGCATTTAACTGCAATACAGTATCCACTCATCTTAAAAATAGCTTTCTTTCAGTCTTTTATGTTACATTTCTCAGTGGCTTGCCTTTTAACCAGCATGCAAACCTATGTAATGATGACTGATTTGTCTTTTCTATTTAATAATTTGTAAAGATGATCAGGAGTAATGTCTCTTCTTAAAAGCTTCTTAACATAGCACTGTCAGCTGATAGACCAGTGACTTGATTTATGTCAATGATACTCTCTTAAATTTTTTTACTTCAAGTGACTCTTTCTTTGTTTCTTTCTAAATAAGAAATAAACTACTGCATTTCCGCTTTTTCATTTGTAACTCTGCAATTTGCCTGTAGTCTCGCTCACTTTATGCATGAAGCTAAACAGACCCCTGTTAATTTAGGCCAGTTGCTTGACATATCAAAATAAGTAGCATTCCTTTAATTTCTTACAGCACCCTCAAGGGATAATTCATTTTCAAAACAATAGAATAATATTTTTTTAATAACAGAAACTGTCTAAGCAGGAAAATGTCTTGAATAAAAATTGTGTATATTTTAAGTAGTAAAAGCACCTCCATTTACTTGTAGAGCAGTGGTAAAAGGTTGAAAATGGGGAGTTGCTCATACAGTGCTGTGAGAACATCAGATTAGAGGCAGTAAAATTACCTCCCACGTAAATATGAATTTAAATACTTGATATTTTGCAAGGTTACATTTACATTACTTCAGGAAATCCAAGACAGAGAGAAAATCTAACCACCACTGATTCCAGAAGTACACTGAAGCCTGTCCTTACAGTATTTGAGCATAAAATTCCCACTGGTACCATGCAGGAAACTGAGCAAGTGAAACTAAGCTGATCCTGCCATAACCATTCCAGTTGCTAGGGGAGCAAGCATGAAAAAGAATGAAGACAGTCAAGTTTGGATATACATTACACCTGCATTTCTTTAAAGAGAGTTGGTGGAAGGTGTGCACCCTAAGGCCCCAATCCTACAAACTCTTACATGTGTGTTAATTTCACATGTATGATTCATCCCTTTTGAAGTTGATTCACTTTTAATAAGTGTCTGCCAGGTGAAGGCCTGAGATGATACGTACTGTACAGAACCTGGGTTCCTGTGAATCCAGAGCTCTCATGAACTGGTAAGAGTTTGGATGTCTTTATCTGGAACTCAAACTTTGCTCATAGCACTGAATGTTGAAGACTGCACCAAATCAGATATTCTGCTATTAATACATTAAAATATTAAAATATTAGTATACACTGGAGTTTTAATGTCCAGTGTTATCAATAATAGAACCTAGCAGGTAGGAGACAGTAGAAACACCTTTTGTCTATTTGTTTTTTCCTTCAGAGAGGGATGAGTGACTGATACTATCAAAAGGCTAACTCAAGTAACATATGCAGAACAGCATCGTTTCTATAGCCTGTGTCTGAGAGCCACAGTTTGGTGACAGAGCACGCTAAGAAAAGAGAGGGTCAGGAACAGCTCCTAGGTGGCAATGTTTATCAGGTGGGGCTAGACTGGACATGCAGCTGTGCACCCCAGGCTAACATGGGGATGTTGCCATCCTTCTACACCTTGAGCTTTGATTTTCCAGCAGTTCCCCTGCTCTCAGTTTTGTGCCATCACCTTAGAACAGGAATTGTATTTGAACCGTTCCCAAGAAGTTCATGGCTCATGACATCACCTGAACTTCAGATCAGCTCAGCTGTGACCCTTGTGAGGGTTTTGTAAAGCCACAGGAGAGCAGCACTTAAAGAAACAATTTCTAAAGACAAATACCTCTCATGAGCCTAAGACATAACAGTATCAGAAAATTCACAGCCAGCGTCTTGAAATATGAATAATGGCCTTGTGGTAGGTACAAGACAGCAGAAGTGGTGGTCTGGAGAGGGCTTAAGTTTCTTCAGAATGTAGATAGCCTTTGGGTGAAAGTAGGAACAAGCTGCAGTGCGACTTTACCTCCTGCATAGTTTCCATGTTGAGTGGTGGGAATGTGAGAGGTAGTCTGTTTGCTTTCCTGGATGGATCTGCACTTGATAGTCACAGTACTAAATTTGACACTTTTAGGTTTTGCATTACAATTTGTCCCTACTCTTCCTCTCCCTTACCCTGTCTTTAACAAGCAGTAGTGCACAGCACTTCTCCCCACCCTAGCAAGAAACGTGATTTTGAATGACTCGTCAGGACGTTGTACTTCTATTTAGAAATGCTTTATTGTAAGCATTTATTGTAAACACTATCAGTTTCAATGCTTACAAATTTGTTTTATTTCAAGCCCCTTTCTTTTGTCTTCTTCCTCATTTAAATCTGCTGTATTAAATGAGCAGGGTAAATAATCCCAAATCTGTCTGTACCAAAGATTTATAGAGTCCCACTCAGAGTAGGAATGGCTGTGTGGTGTTAGTGGGATATGAAGTGCCTTCTGGAGGGAATCTTGCTACCAGTGAGGAGTAAATAGTTACAACAGGAAGTTGTTACAACTGGCTTTTTGCTGGTATCCAGAGATACAGGCCTCATAGGGGGAGCACATTGAAGGAAGATACCACACGATATTACATGCTTTGCTGCCTTTTATCTTCTAGTGCTGTCCCATAGCATAGCTTTTCATTTAAAAAGTGCTTATTTCATGCTGTGATTTCCCGTATAAGGTGGGAAATGAGGAATACTCCAGGGCAGTTGTTGGGAGTAAACAGACACTCCCCATGTTTAGTTCAGTACCCAATGAGAGCTTGAGTGAACAGACTTGTTCTACTTTAATCTATTTCAGGTCAGATTTCATTTCAGCTAATTAGTGTTTTGCTTAAGACTAAGAATTGAAAAATTCATACATGTAGAATTCCTTCTTCACCACAGACTGAAAAATAGGAGATCATGCCATTATTTGCTGGCTCAAGGAGATACTTGTGGATGACGAGCCACGTCGTAAGGGACCCACCTGAGAAAATATTTTAGATAACTGAACAAACTTGAAGCATGTGCTGTTCCAACGATGCTTTGCTATAAAGCAAAGGAAGAATTTTTGGGTTTTGGCTGTCAATTGAAACAAAGTACAATTTAAAAAAAAATTGTCTCATAGGTTCAATAACCTATGTTTGGAAAAACAAGATGATACCTATAGCACATGTACAGTTCTTTGGTTAGTTTATAAACTGAAGATCTTATATGAAACATATAAGCTTACATAGGCTTTATATGGATAACTCTGAAGTAAATTCTGATTGAAGATGGAGTTTCCTAAATAGAGGTAGAGGGATTAGATAAGTAGTTTAGTCCAGTTCAAAAATGGAAAGACCTATGGCTACCACCAAGTGATTACAAAGAAAGTGTATGTGAGCTTATTTTTTAATTATTACAGATGAGCTTTTAGGTAATGGGTTGTAAAAGCTCATATATTTCCTGTTAAATGATAAGCCTGCCTCTTTATTTCGAAGTGTTACAGTATAGCAACTTACTTAAAATAGGAAACTATGAAACTATTCCTGATCTGCTGGGTCATCATGCTCTTTCTGGAGAAAAAAACAACTATGTTTTGATTTGTATCAACAATGATCAGTTATTTAGCAGAGGAGCACTCTGTCACCTCCTTTTCAAACGTAGTTCTAAACCTTCCACTAGGTTAGTTATGAATAATATATTTTGCAGATTTGTTACTTGTCATGTTATTTTCTACCCACAACAATACCTTTAGAGAGTGGCCTTTTCCACAGAGTTTGTTGAGCATCTGACTAAGGTATGGGTGTTGGCTGGTAGTGCTATTTGTCCCTTTATCTCAAAGAAAAGGACAAGGAAGTCATCCTAAAGTCTCCAGGTAGAAATAAATAATAAATGTATTGGGAGGAGGAAGTTAGGAAAAGATGTGCTTTTGACAGAGGTTCATAAGAATACTTACCATCATTTTGAAGCCCTAAAAACCTGATTAGCCTCTCCATTAACATAAAGATTCATTGCTTATTTGCAAGACACAATGTTTAAGACTGTTATATCTGGGCATTGTATTTTTTAAAATACAGGAATAATGCCATGTAATAAATATTCTCCCTGGTTGCATGTATTTCAATCACTAATATCCCTAGTGTTAAATTAAGCTAGTACTAAGGTAAAGATACTAAGAATTCTTGGAAGGAAAGGGTATGCTTCCCTTTCCTTTTCAGAGCTGAATTTAACACTTCCATGAGCTTGGTATATGAATGAATTTTTGAGAGGGGGGCAGCTCTGTTTACTGCATCTGTCACCTTGGAAAAGATTCATTGGTTCTGTGATTGTGGAAAATACAATGTAAGAACTTTCACAGACTGTTTGTGTATATGACAGTGCTGGATTTGGGGGGGAAAAAAGCCCTCCAGGTCAAGTAATTTTCTCTTTTTTTTTTCTATTCCTTTTATAAAGGCATAGAGAAGTGATTAACTTGTTGCGAGAAACAGGAGCACACCTTTCAAGCCATGACTTGGAGGACATTGGAACAATACTCTGCAGGTAAATGTGATATATGGTTAGGTGGCCCTAAAATGGGTGTGGAGGGGGATGGGTTTTCAGAAGACTCCAAAATGGAAAACTTTCAATAAACGGTTGGGTCCCTGGCACTTGAGGCAGCTCTTTCTGTGCTAGGTGAATAATAAGAAAACAAGTGAAGTGGTGAAATTAAGAATCAACTCTGTTTCAAAGCACCAGTAACTCAAGAGAGTTCCAAAGTAGAGAATAGTGGGGATAAGTGAGCTGGAACCAAATACATACCCCATTTTTTTTCAAAGTCTTTTGTTGAGGAAGGGTGAAAAGAAACTGTTCAAGGTGTGATTTTATAACATCTCTTTTTAAAAATAAAGCTGCACAAAGTGCATAATTTTTATTGTCTTAAAATCTACTTTTCACTTATATTGGAATGGCTTCTATACTAACTAGTATACAGTATTGTTCTTAAAAATAACTAAATCAAATAGATGAATAGGTTTAACCTCAAAACTTGTAAACAGCTGCTCACCATCACTTATGTCTAATTTTAAGAGGATATAATTCTCTTAGAGCTGGTTTTCCATACAGTTACTTTCAATATATAATGATGTGGATATGTATTATAAAAAGAAATAGATGTTACATTTCATTTTTTCCAGTACTGGTCCTGAATTACAAATTACTCTGAAAATTGTGAGACGGTTCCATGTATTTCTGAAAATTACTTGTAGTTTTTACTTCATATCCTTTTCTCTTTCTTCTTTTGAAAAACAAACAAAAAAACCCCTGAGTACTGGCCTTTATATCAGGACTTGGCAGGAAACCATTAGACTTGCAGCAACCAGCCAGTGCTGTATAATGTCTACGAAACAAGGTTAAGGTAAAGCTTATATGTGTCCTGTGTGGAGACTGGACTGTGTCCTTTGAGTAATTCTGGGATTAAGAAACACTAGCTGGAGTGTTTACTTTGTTATAACATGCTCAGAGGAGACTGGGTAATAAGGCTTTTACCATGAAGTCAAAATATGCACTTCCCAGGGCACTGCAAGTGATAGGACTAAACCCTTGGTTTGTGCAGTTTCCATCTGCCAGGAGGTGAGAGGAATGGTTTAGGGAATGGTTTAGGCTCTGCAAATAAATTGGCCCCTTACTTAGCCCTGGTAAGTGGCACATGCAGAACCAGTTTGGCTAGCTGACCTGGGAGGACTATGTCAGGGAAAAAAAACAAAAGGAAGAGAAAAAGGGTTCTTTAAACAAAATATGGTTCTGATGCAGTTTGCTACAGCTTTTTAGGGAACATTGTACACCTACATCTGTATGGCCTGTACCAGGAGCAGAGCTAGGCAGTGGTCAGGCTTTGAGACAGTGCTGAAGTACAGGCTGTGAAGGGTGGCAGTTCCTACACTGTTCCTGCAGAGCTGAAGCACTTCCTTTGCTCTTGCTGTTCTAGAGGGTCTGGCATAGTCATTTCTACCAAAGTAGACTTTTTCCACACAGCGTGATTCAGATGCCTAAAAGTTACTAAATCTGAGGTACCGGCGTTTGTCCTCTTGCCAAAATGTCTCTGATACTTCTGCAGTGTCCTCAGATGACCTTACTGATACACTCATTTTTCCAGCATGCTCTGGCTCACTTCTCTGTCCTTTCTCTTACCTCCTCCTTTTAAACCCTCTCTTTGCAGGCACTGGCACCTTCATGGCAGTCAGCGTGTTCACATGGTCAAGCTGCTTATAGAACCAGATGTTACAACATCTCCCCTCTGTCTAATTTGAACCATTTTCCTACATTTTTTCTATCTTGTAATGTGCCTTAAGCTGCAATTTGTACCAGTCTGAATTTGTCACGAAGGCAATATGTCAACTTCTTGGGGTTTAGAAGGATAAAGCTGCTTGCTTTCTGATAAGATCTGTGTTCCTGCACTTAGTGAACTTTTTACCCCATGCAGTTCTCTCTGAATTAAACTATAATCATGTTTCGCCCTTTGCTACCTACCAATCCTCAAACAAACTTTCATGAAAGAACATGAATAGTGATTTTTGTGTTCTGTCTCCTCAGCTTCCTTCTGTTTAGACTCATGATTTTAGAATAGAATAGTTCAGTTGGAAGATTATGGAGATAAAATAAAAATAAATGTGTTCCTTTGGCATTGGTGCTGATTGAGAGGGAAAGGAGTACCAGCCAGGACTGAGGGTTGGACAGTATCAGTGGGAACTCTTGTGTAGGAAGTGGAGATGCACATAGTTATTAAATCTTTCATGGTTTCATTTGCTGATGTCTTTTTTTAAGTGAGAGGTGTTAGCCTGGTTTTAGAATCACTTTGTTGATGTTTGGTATCTGGTTCATGGCTTTGTTTCAAAATGTGAGATCTCAGTGTTAGTAATCTGTGAAAAATGTCAGAATATCTTCTTGTATTGCAGTAGTATTGTCATCTTTCTGAAAAACCAAACCATGATGAGATAAATTGGGACACTCAGACTTATTCTGAAAGCTTGTGGAGTTCTGTAGTTGGTAAACAGCTGATTTGTGATTGGTTTTTTAAAGGAAAAAAGCTTGTATAGAATTGAGGTACTTCAAGTCTGTACTTCACAAAATTAAACAGGGGAATAAAGCCAAAACAGCTTTCTCTTTCGTATTCTTAGATTTCATAAAATGACATGATACGGTATGATATTATGTGATATACAAGGATGCAGCCTTTCAAAATCAGCACCTTTCAGAATAAGATGCCTCTTCAATTTAACATAAACTTAAGGGGTAAGGCTGGGGAAGGAAGGATAAATATGCCTCTGCAGGAATTAGGACCAAGTTTCTAATGCCTGCTGTCTTTCAAAGAAGTCTGTCTGTCTCAACTGAGAGAGACATGGAGATACAAGCTAAGAGCAGCATTCCCAAATGTGTTCAGGATAAAGCAAACTATGCCTTGTGCTGGACTCTTTACTTCTTTTTTGAGGATCTTCATCTTAAAAAAAAAAAAAAAAATTTTTTCTGTTCTGCTAGGGTGATGACACACCTGAAAAAAAGAAAGTCTTTCCTGATCACTTTGTATAGACACTAAAAAAAGACAATTGCTGATAAAGCGCAGCTTTGTGTCCCTGGAAAAGATGAAATCCTAGTACCTGAGGAGGCAGGAGGGAACCCCAAAGTGTCATTTCACTGTACTTATTACTTCCCAAATCTACAACTGTATTGGCTCTTGTCCTTATAAACCCTCTGAGACCCTCTGAGCTTCATTCCTGGACCTTGACAGTAACAGAGCACCCCTTAAATTGCAGCTTGATGTTGGTGTGATGGGAGGCACAGAGAGCATAATTGCACAATCATTATTCTTGATATGTTAGCTCTGTCATCATCATGGCTACATTAGCCCTGCTAAAACTGTGACATGGATACGTAATAATTTTTTCTGAATGCAAGAATATTGACAGGTAGGATGCCTGGGATTGTCTGCTGTCAAAGGTATCAGTCAGAGTTTAGCAAAATGTGTTAGGTAGTTCTTTATCACCAAAGCAGATTCTAAACATCCTGGTAGGTGTATATTGAAGCTGTCTTTATTCCATTTCATGATTTAAAAGTGATAGACTTGCTGCTTAGAGGTTGCACTTGTAGTTGGAATTGCTGGCATAAATATCTTTGAGACAAATACAGAGCAATGATCCCTATAGTGTATATGAATAAGTCCTCTGTGTACATTTATGAAGTACCCTTACAGTGTGTAAAGGAAATACAGGTGTGTATGGCTTGACTATGGAAACCTGGAATTGGAGAAAATGTTTTGTGGTGCTCTTGATGATAATCAATTTAGTAAATAGTGGGTATCTTCTGTTTAGAGTGGTATCTAAATTTTCTCACAAGCTACATCACCATTTGTTCTCTTGGTCACAGTCCCCATAGAATAAAGTTCTCACTTCATCAGTAAATGGCTGCTGCAAAATTGAAGATACTTTTGTGTACTTGGATTGCTCTAATGTCACAGAAGGAGACCACTTCACAGTTTTGACCTCTGCAGTGAGGGTTAAATTGCTCTTTCTGAAGAGGTGCTATTAGGCAGTTAATTTTCAAGTGCATGCAGCAGTCCTTATTTGTTGCTTACAGAGATGTAGCTAAGTTGCCCTGAGTATATAGGTTGGTAATATTTCTGAAAGTCTTTGACCAAAGTGGTTTCCGCTTTGCACATGGCTGAATGATGAGATTCTGTTTGGCAAATACAGTGCTTTCCTGTCCAGTGTTGGCGATGCTCATAACTCTTCAGGTAGGCTTTTGGTTTGTTCCTTATCCTGTGACCTTACAATGCTAACAGCAATAGACTAGTCTTTGTAAATAAAGATAATTCATGTGTTACAGAAGTGGCTGCTAAGCACCTTCTTTGCTTTACTAATGCTTACACTTTTTCTTTACCAATGCTCACTTCTTTCCTGCAGTTTCCTTTCCAACCTCCCACTGAGCTTCCTGTTGGACCTCCTTTGCCTTCCTCTGTTTCCTTATTGCTTCTGAGAGGCCTTTTTTTTTGTGATGGCAGTTTTCATCAGTGATTTATTGATCCTTTCCTTGATGATGCCAGACTAAAGCACTGTTAAACCTCTTAGTACCCCACCTACTACTTCCCTGTTCCCCAAAGGCCTCAGCTGTAGGTCACCTGGGGGGTTGCATGAAGGAAAACAGACAGAGACGATTTGCTTGCTCTTTTTGTGCCCAGCCTCTGGGACTGCTGCAGTTAGAGGCTTCCACTCCCCTGGAAACATATTTTCAGGTACTTAAGCGATTTAATCAATAACAGAAGTGATTTCAACCTAGCAGAGAAGTGCATGTTGCAGCCCTGCTTTCATGGTTTCTTCCATCAGTTTACCTGACTGCCTTGTGCATCTTTGAGCCTTCTCTACTCTTCACCAGGTCTGCCTGGCTTGGTCATCATATCCAGGAGCTCATCTCCATCCCTGCTTCCAGCACAATGCCTGTCGCCCACAGGGAGCTCTTGTTACGGCAGCAAACTCTGAACTTAATAAGGTTGGAGAGGGTTCCCCCTCTCTTAATGAGGTTCAGCCTCACTTGACGATTATCAGCATGGTTCTGCTGAAACAGTCGGCAAGCTCAGCTGTAAAGCCTCACAGATGCTGGTATCCTGAGAAGACTGAAGGTCATTCTCCGAGGCTTCCCATCAGTTCAGCCTGTCTACAGGCTTGGTACAGACTGGCATGATTTTGCAGATATACAGGCAATATTAGCCCTTTTACCTAAATGAAAGTTAAAAATGAACCTTAAGTATTATGGATGGGACTACCCACAGATGTGCAAAGAAATAATCTGGTGTACATTCCTCTGAAAACTTTAACTCACTTATTTGTATAAGATTCATTCAGATCCTTTCTATTGCTTGTTATATATGGCAAACAGAGGTCATCTTTAAAAAGCTTTTTTTGTTGTTTTTGCTTGCTGCCCATTTAAATCTTACAAATTGTCTTGTAAAACTCAAATATAGCTGTGTTACTGTCCAAATGATATCACATACATGTACTTAGTGTCATAACTTCTGATAGCAAACAGTTGTGCAAACTTGTGAAAGGGGTTTCTTAGTGGTTTTAAGTAAATCCTGTGGATTGCTGGCACATCTGCTTGTGCTGTCACTCACTCAGCTGCATCTTGATTTAGCCATTGCCCTCCCCCCAACTCATTTCATGAGATAAATATTGTGTTGTGAAATATGAAACTGCATGACTTTTTTTTCCCCTTTGGTCATAGTCACACCCATTATGTGAAACTAGCCTGTTGTAAGTACTTATAGCACAGCCCTATTAATTTAAGGAACTGATTCATCAAGCTGTGTTGCTTGCTCAGCTATTCAAAGCTGTTGTAATAGTGTTGCTTACCTCTCCAGCCCGGCAGCCATGTTGAGTCTGTTCTGGTTCATCCTTCTCCTGCTGAGCTAATTGACAGGACCCAGGAGCTCACTGAAATTGAAAGATTTAGAACCAATATTAATTATTCTTTTTTCAGCCTTACAGCTAAAGGTGATGTGGATGGGCTGTATATGTGGTACCTGGCTGGTGCAGACCTGGAGCAAACTGGTTATGATGGCAGGAATCCCCTACAAGTAGTAAGTGTCTATACAGCTGTGCTCCGTTGGTGTGGTAGCTGAGTGAGTACGCATGCTGCCAGATAATATTCATTTGGGAAAAATATATGTTGCTTTGTGGACTATAAACTGGATTAGAATTTGTTACAAACTCAAATCTGGTGCTGTTGTGAAGTAATAAATAGTGAGAGCAAGAATTTTCTCATCTGTGTCAGAGGAATTAAAATTTAAATTGGATTTTAATTATTTCGTGGTAACATATTCTTAATTCCCACAAGTGAGTATTTGCATGTCCTGGTGCACAGGATGGCAGGATTTATTCATGTTTCTACTTACAGGCAGAGGCTACAGGACAGAAGGAGGTTCTTGACTTCCTTAGAAAAAAGTAGTAAGAAGGTAAGATCTTGTTCTCAAGTGCTGGAGTTCCGAAGTGGACAGATCAGCACATACATGTATGATGAAGGATCTTATATTAAGCTTTAGTTCCCCCGGGACATCTGGATTCAGCTGCTGTCACAGTCTTGGTTTCTGATATGACTGAATACTTTAATCCTTTTTTGTAGAGTGGGGCTAATGTTTATTATTCTTTCTGCCTGACTCTGGAAGTGCTTTTTTTGTGCGTTCCACTGTGTAGCTCTGAACTTGGTTGGGAATGTAAAAGCTACCAAAATAAAATCACTGAGGGCAACAATGTGATGTTCCATCGGCCTGTTGCAATAAATTGTTCCTCTGTCATGCCTGCAGTGGCGAGGAAATGCCTTTTATCAGGCGCATTGGCCAAGCCTGGCTGTCAGGGTGCCATGCCCCCAGCACAGGAGCGTTGCCTTCCCCACTACAGCTGCATGGCCATCACAGCCATTCAGGAGGGGCCACTGTGCCATCTGTAGCAATTCCACCTGTCCTCTCCCTCTGGCTTTTAATGGAGCACTGCCGATCTTCTGGTGTAACATAGTCAACCACCATGGGAAATGTGGGCCGGATTCTTCACAGACCGGCCTTAGTTGTACTCCAGCATGGACTGCAGAAGGCTCTGTCACACAGAGCTCTGACCAGGGGCTGCTCCACTCCAGGCACAGGACAGGGCAGTGCCACAGCCTCCCTCTTCCTCAGCTTCCTCAGGCTGTGGATGCAGCTGTCTCGTTGTCCCTGACACGAATCCCTTCTGTGCTGCCGTCATCCAAGGTGTGTTTCCCAGGCCGTGTGTGCGTGTGCCTCGTGTTCAAAGCATCAGATCTGACAAGTCTCTCTACAGGGAACTTGTTTGGGCATTTGACCTTCTCCAAGGCTGTGCTGTAACTGGAAGCATTTAAAACACTTGCATTTCATTTCTCAGAGCTTCTTTCTGATGCAATACATTGTTGATTTAGATTTCTCCAATATATTGGCAAGTCTAATCCCAATTTAAATATTGGGAGGAGATGATCTCCTTTATTTATTAAAATTAACACAAAATGTAGCTAAAGGTTTTGCTGCGTCAGTGGTTATCTGGCCACTTGTGTGTCCCATTTGAGACGTTAGTGGGGACTGCGGTTGGAATTTTTGATTAACTCTAAACTGGTTTAAATGAAGGACACAATCAAGCAGATTTTTTTGCTTTCCTGTAAAGTTTTGGGGTTTTCTTTGGTTTTACCCGATACAGAAGGATTAGATGGATTAGATACAATCACAGTCTTGAGCATGTAAATGGAACTTTTCCAGTGGTCGGGATGACAATGCTAAGAATACCTTTAGAATATGAGTTATGTTGCAAAGGGATTCCCATTTTCATTGAAATAGATCTGCAAAAATCACTTTTCTTTTGTAAGTGGGGAGCAAATGTGTTAAATCCTCAGCTCTTTCATGGATCACCTCATAATTCCTTTGGACTGAGCCACCAGCAGTGTAGGCGGTCTGAAGGAAGTCTTCAGCACCACGTGAGAACTGGCTGGGCAGGCTACAGGGTAATCTGTTCTCAGGAAGGTTCTGGGTACTGCCTAGTTCTGAACATCCATTTTCTCTTTCTCCAGAGGCTGTAGAAGATGGTCACTCCTCATCAGGAATACCAGTTTGAAACATTCGTGGTCTTAAGCTGCTATGGGAGGAAAAGAGGAAAGGAACAATGGTAGCACTGCTTGGGGCACAAAGGAAAGCTAGAGCTTAGGAAGATTCTTTATTTAGAAGCACATTGATTTTCTAAAAATTATTTGCTGCCTTCATTTTTTAATCACTTTTTTGGAAAGAAATTCTTTTAAACAAGTGAGGCTGGAATGTATTGCTGTTCCTATACAAGCTCTGTTTTTAAAGAGGCCTTTTGAATGTTCTTATGTTAAATCACTGAGGACGGTACTGCAGGCATAGCAAATGGAAATGCTGTGGTGAATTCACAAGAAAAAACAGTGGATTGTGCATTTCTGGATTTCAACTAATAAAATCTCTGAGGAAGAATGTTGATTTCACTTTGTTTTTTTGCAACAACTTTTATCACTTCAGTTGCAATTACAGCAATTGTGAGTGTCAGTGCAAACAATTGAATCAGTCATGGGCATTTGCCTGCAGTTGTGTACTAATCTTCACCAATGTGTCACTATAAACCTCACTTGAAATGAGTAGGAGGCAGATGCCATAAAGCATGTTTGTGGGACTGCCTAAGTGAATTGATTGTTTTGTTTCTAATAGCATCTTTCCCACATCCTGACCGGAATATAATCAAGATTGCTACATGCTGGACACATAATTCTGTGGACTGTAAATGGGATCTCAGTATTAACAGACCCCAAGTTTAAAGTCCCAACACTTTCAGACTAAAGAAAGAAGGCAGTGTGTCTTTACAGCTGTGTCTGCCCTAGAATATGTAAACGTAGAGAATACTTCAGGCAAATGCATATATTGGAGATGGCAACTTCTCATTTCACCTACAGCTTCTGCAGTAATCTGTGTGGATTTTCTATCTGCTGCATCTGAAGGGAATCTTTGAAGTGCAGATAGTTTTTCCTCTTTATACTATTCAGCCTTCCCACAGCTATTCTTATCATGGAGAAAAGCTGCATGGACTACTTGTTTAGCATGCTAGTATTAAAATGTTCCCAAGGCATGTTGCATGTCAGATCCCACTAAAACAAGGTAACTGTGCATGTAGTCTGAGAAAATGCTGTATACACTCCAGTTAAAAACAAAACAAAACCATAAAAATGCCTGATTAATGTGAAGAGTAGTGCATGTCTTCACCATGATCACAAAAATTATAACTATGCTGTCTCATCATTAAATAATTGATATTACATAGCAATGAACATACTTTAGATCGAATAAAATAAATACAGAATTAAGTAAAAGAAATCTAACATCAAAAATCAGGCATCAAATTAATCTTTTTTGGTGTCTTATCTGTACATACATAAATGTGATGTATGTACCAAAGTAATGTTCGTGAAAATTTTTACAGTTAGGAGTAACATCGTGCACAGACTCTTCTTTCAATGGTATTCAGACCTATTATCTTAACTCTTGCCTTCTCAGCAGTCTAAGTGTTGATGCACTGAACCAGGCAATCCCTGGATAGATTTCTCTACATGTGACTTTCTTGGCATTGGAATATTCTCTATTTTTTAATTATTCTCAGATGCCATCATTTGTCCACAACAGCATCCATTCTTTATTTCTGTACCAAAATGACTGACTGCAACATAAGACAGAAGCATCAATATTTTCCTCATATTTTTCAATAAAGGTTCATCTGATGTACAGAAAACTTCCTAAACAGTAACTTCTTATAGTTCTAAAATACAATATCCATCTAAAGTACAAAACATACTTGTGAACAAAATTATATTGTTGTGTGAATTACTGAAATAATAGATCTTAACAGTAAAACTGAAAGAGAGGAAAGAAAACAGGCAACCATTTTGGTCCTGCACATAAGCCAGGCAAAGATATGAAGGACAACATTTTGAGATGTGATCCAGTAAGAAGATTTTAGTTAGAAGCTCATAAAGCTAAAATGAAATGGTTTGGGTCATGTTTACAGTAAGAATAAAGCAGTATTAGCCTCTTTCTGACAAACCTTTACAGAAATCTATATCCTATTAATGTCATCTTGCCTAAGATCGTGATCCTGCAACTTTCTAGAAAATATATGATTTGCCTTATAAATAGACCAATATGTTTTAATGGCAGGCATATGAATGCAAAATTTAATGTTTGTCTGAAGAAGAACTGGATCTCTTTTATATATGTCAAAATTTCATTCAGGAACTCTTAACAGTCTACATGTGTTAAGAGAAACTGTATAGGGTGCTGTGGCAGGAATCACCCAGCCAAGGCCAGAAACTTCAGGTCTTGACTCAGTGTTGGAGATGAACTTCAGTAACACTTTGGAGATCCTGTGTTGTCTTGTTCATCTACTACACCCTTTGCTTCGTGCCGGTGATTTAATAATCATAATTATACTCTCTGTGATAACTCCCAGTCTTAGGATGAATCTATTTGTGTGTAGTAACCTTTAAGTTTTGCATAGTTATTGCTCAAAAGTAAAATCTAAATATTAGTAAGGAATAAAATTGTTCCTATTTGTTTCTACCTATTTGTTTCAGTTACTGTAAGCAGCAGAGTGTCTTTCATTAGTTAAAGTATGCCAGACATCCCAGAGGCAGTCTAATTTTTTTAAACATCCTAATTTTTCTCCTTCAGATCATTTTTGAAAAGATCCAATACACTCTTCTTTTTATCTAGCAATATTCTGCTCAGTAAAGGGTTGCAGATGAAGCAGCTGTACAAGGCCATTGCTAATGCAAACACATTCATTCCATTAGCAGGACTAACTGTGGGTCCATTCCATAACTTCTCAAACAGCTTTAACTCCAGTTACCCATTATGTCCATGTACCCTTCCATAGCTACATCCAATTACAGTCTGGGAGATCTAGCACATACTGTGAGGATCATCTGCAGATCTGTGCTTGGTATTTTATACACAGTACACATTGAAAGGGCATGGTGGAAGCTGGATAAAGTTACTTTTGCTGCTTTTTTTTTTTGGTGCAGAAAAGCTTGTGATATTTTTAGTATCTGTTTTTAATTGGAACATAAAGTGGCTTTTTTGTTTCTGCTAGGAAATGGCTGTGGCTCCCATTCTTTTCCAGCCTCAGTCCAATAGTGCAAGTGGTCAGGCTGTAATTTTCCTTGCCCTGCAGAACCACCACCGGGTCAAATGCCACGCTAGGAAAGTGCAGAAGCTCCCAGCCTGCACCTGTGTGAGCGTAAGAGAGACTCCTGCGGGTCTGGGACCATCCTGTTGGACACAATTTCAGCAGTGACTACAGAACAGCATAAAGGCAAAATCAATAATGTAAGACTCATAACTGCTGTACAAATGTTGGATTTATTTCCAGTGTGGAATCTATGTTGCAGGGATGTTGTGGGAATGAATGCTGGTGCTAGAACTTCTGCTGCCTCTCCATGGAGGAGATGCTATGAATGCCTCCTCTAAAGTCAAGCATTACATCAATTCTACAGCTTTCTTCACTTGAAAGACAACACCCAGCTTCCACTTTGTTTCTTTTTCCTAATGATACAGCTAATACTGCCAAGGGATAGGGACTACTTGGCCTATGTCAGCACTTCTCTTAACACTGCAGAAAGCAGAGATTTGCACAACTAACATGTCCAAATTCCTGTCTGATTTGAGCTACAGCTTTTCTTTCCTGAATGCAACCACTTTCTATTTTATTGATGGCTGAAAATACTAAGTTTCTGTTTGGAGATTCTCTTATAAAACTTTTAGCATGGAAGGGCATTCTCAATTATTTGAAAAATCAGCATGTGCTTGCTCTCCTACTGCATGTTGTGGTAAACTGTTAACATCTGACAAGGTTGGTTGGCCCCCTGACAGATTGCCTGTGTCTGATCAGTACTTGCTGAATTCAATCAGCTGTTCAGCAAGGCTTCAGTATCTGCTCCTTCCTCTTAAATAGCTAAATAACTCCAGTTCTGCACATCTTAACTTAGAATTACTATACTGTAGCATGTCTCAGTTGTCTCATACAAGGATTTTGCTGTTCAGCAGTGAGTGATAATGAAATCTCTCATCTAGAACTAAACCCCTCCTTGAATCAGTGTTTATTTGCAGGCTTCTTAATGGTGTGGTCTACTGTGATTCTTCCAAAAAGATTGTGATCTAGTTGGAAGATTCCTCCATTTTTAAGGCTTGTTCAAGTAGTGAGAGAAGGAGGGAAATGTGTCCCTTGTGCATAGAAGACAGAGTGAGCCCTGTTCCACTTACTGACAGAGCATTGATGGATCCAGAGCAGGATCAAATGCAGTCGTAGGGGTCGTAGTCCCCTTCTCCAAGTACCTATGCTGATCCCTGTATAGGACCTATTACAGCAGTTAAGAAACAAAATGCTTTTAGTTCCCAGCAACACAATTTGTTAGATCACTGAGATACACCTGAAGTAATTGTATGGTGGGTGAAAACAAGAAATTTATAAAGAACTGATCAAATATGCGTGGCATATGTTATCAGAAGGACTGCTGATATGTTTGTGTCTCTTCCAAGTGGACTCTATCAGCAGTATAATCATCTTCTAGACTAGTAAGACTAGTCTTTCCATGATTCTTTAACAATGTTTTATGACACAGTGGTGTTTGATTGCATGTTTGTAACAACACTTTAATTTTAGTGACTCTTTCAGAAAAGCTACTAATGTAGAAAGCTTATAAGATATGTAAAGTACTCTACTGAACCATACAAATGAATCTGTGGGACTCAAACATTGCCATCTTAGATAGTCCATGAGTCAGAATAAAATCTGGTACTACCAGATTTATTATTTTGCAAAGTGTCTATCTGAAAATTACTTTAGAAACTTCATTATACATACATTTGTTTACCTGTGATCAGCTGAATGGGAAGAGGATCAAGCCTGCGTCTCAAACATGTAGCTGAGACAAGAATCCTGAATCATGGCAGCCAAATGTCTAGTGTGAACCACACTTAACAGCACTACTTAGCCTGGCTCCATTGGGAAGAGCTGATTCAAATCTCAGGGTCAAAGGATTTGGTCCTTGATGTCCAAATCTACGTTGCTGTCTGACCAAATCTGCTGTGGGCGTACCAGGAGGACAGAACAATTGGGACCCACACTCCTCTCAGGCCGGCAGGGCAGAGGCAGTGCCCCTTTCCCCCTCACCCAGCCCTGCCAGGGCTCTCCTGTTGGGACACGCTCAGCCGGTGCATATCTTGCGCACTCCCACTGGCGTTTTGCGCTTCACACCAGCACCTCCCTCCCACTCCAGGATGCTGCATATCAGAGGAAACCCATGGGAAGGTGCCAACCAACAACATCCTGCAGCTTCGCTCTGCAGCCTCCTCCGTACGCAGGCACTGCGAGGCCTGGGCATTGCGCGACCTGATGCGTGGCACGTTGCACAACGAGGCAGGAGAAGGCTGAGATATCATTCCCTGTCTTGCAGCAGCAGTAAATACCACAGCAATAAAAAACCACTCTCTCAAGCCACGGTGTTCCTTCACATCTCCTCAGCTTCCACATGGGACCAGAAGAATGGTGGCCAGGGGAGATATTGCCTGACCAAAACTGCCTGCTAAGTATCCTCTGCAGCACTTCTGAGTAGAGATAAGCTTAATTATTATTATTATTATGTGCACAATTAATGTGTTTCTTCTCCTGTGCCACTGTTGTAGATCCCATTAGGCTCTTGTGCTTGGTGTTTGACATTCCCGGATCCTGCTTTTACGAGCTTAAAAGTGAAGTTAGATGAGACTCCACACAGTAAAAGGTGCTAAGAAGGCGGCAAGAGAATGACAATAATGTTTGTTTACATCAGCTGATTGTTTTTACATGAAACGGTTGATTATTAGTATAGAAGGGAAATGACAGTCCTTGCAATTCAGTAGCAATGGTCATGTATAGCAAAGAAAAGAATTTCAGGGTGAAGAAAAAGGAATCTTAATGGCAATCTTTTGCTGAGAGACACGGAGTTATCACAGTTAGAACAGACAGTTGTAAATTAATCCTGTCATATGCAAGAAGCTGCTGCGCTGGGGAGATTCTCTGATGCTGATTGTCTGTGCCTGAATAATTACACTTGCGTCTTCCAGGGGGTGTGGCTTCCTTCCTGGATATGTTTTGCTGTGGATCTTTGTGACCAGGGCCCAGTAAATTTGGGATTTCAATGCATCAAATTCTTTCTGTGGCACATCTGAATTTCTGATTCCCACTGAAGGGTCAGATTGGGATGAAATGATTCCAGCACCCTTGAGGCATCCAGCAAAGATGTCTGTGGAATTCTGTAGAGCTCCAGGGCTTCAGGGCAAAGACAACCAGCCTGTTATCTCTACTGTCTGACAAGAGTGTGATGTGAAGTAAGTCAGTTTATTTACTTGGACCACTTCGACCAAGATCTCTGCCCACAGCTATGTCACCATTCACCACTGTTGTTTGGAAAGTTCTATATTGAAGGACATAAAACCAGAAATATGAGATGTTGCTAAAAATTACCATGCTACGTCAGTGCAAAGTCACACTGACTCTGTATCTTCAATAGCTTGAACCAACAGATACTTAGGAAATCTTGATAGATGGTCAAATAATTAGTAATTACTTCCTTTCTCATGGCTTTGTGGGACAGGACATGTAGTCCTGCCAGCTCTGAAAAAACAGCTGGTTGGTGAATGTGAAAAATCAAGTCGGTACAAGGTTTGTGATGGCTATCACGATTAAGCACTGCAATCAATTATAAAGTTATTGAGGCAGACTTAGTGCACAGCAGCTAATCTTCCATATTAATTGCTTGGCTGAAATGTTCAGAAAAAGTGAGTGATTTCAAGTATTAGCTTTCAGGGTCTAGCCTGAAACTTCATGGTGGACTAAAAGGTGGCTGGAATTTAATGAAAAGTCAGTTCTTATGGTCTGTAGAGTTAGGAAGCTGGGAAGTGAAGCATTCAAAACGGGTCGTGTCAAAATTGTGTTCACTGGCTATTTAATTTCATTTATTTTATTTCAAATTTAAAAAAAAGGGAGAGAGAAAGGAGAATTGATTGTGAGGAGATAAAAAAGTAACCATGAGATACAGCTTTCCTGAAATTTGAAATACTTCAGAGACTGTTTATCCACAGCTGATTGCAAAACAGGACTCGGTGGATTCATTTCTCATGCACACATCTCTGTGTCCCATTGTGGGCTCCTCAGTACAAAACAGACGAGCTACTGGAGAGGATCCAGCACAGGCTACAAAGATGATGAGGGGTCTGGAGCATCTCTCAGAGGAGAGGCTGTGGGAGCTGGGCCTGTTTAGTCAGGAGATGGGAAGTCTCAGATGAGATCTGAATGCATGGAAATATCTCAAAGGTGAGTGCCAAGAGGATGGTGCCAGCGACAGGATGAGGAGCAACGGCCATAAAATAAAACACAAGAAGTTTCACCCTAATATGAGGAAGAATTTCTTCACATTCAGGGTGGCACAGCCCTGGAACAGGTGCCCACAGACGTCGTGGTCTCCCTCTCTGGAGACATTCATGTGTTCCTGTGTCACTGCTCCAGGTGACCCTGCCTTGGCAGGAGCTTGGACTGGATGATCTCCAGAAGTCCCTTCCAACCCTGACTATTCTGTGATTCTGTGATCTCCAGCTGTCATCTCTGCTGGGGCTCTGGAACTTATGGTGGAAAGTCATGGCAAAACATGATCTGTATCAGGGCTGCAGAAGTACCTCCTTCTTGTTTGCAATGTGCTTTTCCTGATGTTTTCATGGCCAAAGTTGAAGTTTCTCCTTAACATCAAGGTCTTGATGCAGAGGTGGACAGATCTCCCAGGATACATCTGCTTGACAGCTCACACATCATTTCTGCAGCACCAGGACTGGTCTTCATACATTTTTCTTTTTGAAGCTGCTGATGCACAGGAAATTGTATTCTCTGAACCAGCCTGGAAGTGTGCAAAGCCTTGAACTCTCCTTATTCTAGACTTGTTATTAAAAGAACTGACATGTTTAACAAGCTGAAAATTTGAAGTATAAACCAAAAAATTTGTACTGTTATTTACTGTGCTACTGAATACAGACAGAGTTTGACTTGAAAAATTCTCCCAAAAAGGAGAAAACTACATTAATTTGTATAATGTAATTTACACAGTTAGCTTCTGGAATAAACATGATGTTAAGTCAGAACAAGGAAAATGGTGAAAAGCAGTATTACACATTTAATTGGTATGTAACCTCTGTAGTGCACAGGGACATTGAACCGTCTGCTTAGATAAAGCATGTGAGATACAAACCCCCCTCCTGCGAAACTGATAATTTTGGATTTAATCAAAATTTTGTGCACACAATAGTAGCATTTCCAATAAAATGTGAATTCATGGCTTCATAAGAAGCTGTTATCCATATTTTAATTTCTAGCACTTCTTTATTAATTTACCTACTGAATGGCAAACTCACAGTCTTTCTAAAAGTTCTTGGTTGGAAAAACATCCCACCTCATCCATTTATCTATAAATCACTTGATGTTATTTAGGCAATAAGCTCAAAAGGCTTCCTATTTATGAGGAAGCATTAGGCCATCTCTCAGGGTGTTTATTACTGCAAACCAAGTTAGTATCAAGCTATTATTATGCTCACATGTGACACATAGTGGGCTGCTATATTGACAAATCAGTTTGAACTAACTGAAGTAAACATGAAGTTGCCCCATCGGTGTTTGCTATGAACATATGGAATGCTGATTTCCCAGGGTGGGAGAAAATCCACTTGCAGACATTTTTTTTTTCTGTTAAGAATATTAAAAGTACTTTTTAGGACAAGTCAGACTCTGTGTCTTTGTTTAAGAAACTTCCAACCTAATTTTAGGTGGGCATTGGTGAGCAAGATTAGCAAATTAGTAGGGAAATAATGAGGAACGTAAAAACAGTAAGCAGAGAAATTGTAAGCTACATGTCCATGCTTAGTTTGTGTGATGGATTTAAGTCTAGAATTGTCAGATAAAACATGCTGTTGTACAAGAAATAGTACTTTGGGTTGTCCTATGCCCTTCCACAATGTTACCTGTGGAATAAGGTACTGGCAGATAAGTATTGGGAGCTTTTGCCAAAGGAGCATGGGGATATTGATCAATAACAATGATAGCACCTCCCAGTCATTTTTCATAACTTCATTTTTTCAAAGTAGAACCTCCCTGAAATATAATCTTCCTATTACCAGAGCATTCATGATCTTCCATATTCTGCCATGCAAACAGCACAGCCTTTTATGTCCTCCCACAAGCTTACCCTTCATCTTCACTTCCTCCCAGACTAGCTCTTTGTCTCCTACAATCACCCCTGGCACTATGTCTCCTTTTGTGCTGCCCTCTTTGTTTGACACTATCAGGTGACTAGTATTTGCTTTCCCCTTCCAAGAAAACTCTGTCTGCTGTACAAGGTGCTCAAGTCATCATGTTCCACGTTACAGCGTGCTGCTCCTCCAGGTTTCAGGAGTGTTGGTGCACTCAAAGAGCTCTCAGCATCCAGTGCAATGAGGCCATGCTGAGGGGTACCACTGTCGTTTTCATTAGGTTTGTGCTGACTGCAAGCACCTGGGACACCTGCCTGCTGCTTGCCATTTGTTGCACTGTGACTTCTAAAAATCCAAGCACTGTAGTCATATATATGCACCTGAAAAGAGTGGGATATAACCAATACTTAGTTTAATCATCAGTAGAAACAAAGGATTAATTACTATTCCTTCTAATACATCTAAATTTTCCCCCTATACAATTTCAGAACCAATTCTATTATTTTACTGCTTCAGTCACCTTTCATACCTTCACAGAGGAAGAACCATACATTGCTTATCCCTTGCATAGTGCTGTCTGTCCATTTCCACTGTTGGGCACCTAAACTCTTCCACCTTTCAAAGCCTTCAGCCTGTTCTCTGAGACTCTACCTAGTGAAGGGAGGAAGCAGAAAGTTAGCTTTCTTACTTTCATAATTGAGTGCATATGGGTGAGAAACAGAACTTACTAAATACCTATATAATTAAAGGTATGTTTACCTGTTCAATCAGTAAAACCACTGACACTTACTAAAAGAAAGTCCAAAGCAGAAGACAATTCATCCTGCCTAAACCCACAGGTTCTGGTACCTCAGAGAACCCTGGCTGCCTCAGACAGGTCACCACTTAGTGCTGAGAGTCCTTTAGGCACCATCTGCCATGTGTGTCTGACCCGGGACCTGAACAGCAGTGGGATCCCTCGGGATTATATATCTCACCAGTGCAGCAGCAGGTTCTGACTGGTTTGGCTGGAAAGGACTCTTGAACCCAGTTTGTATGGACAGTCAGGTTATTATTTAGCTGGGTGGTATTGTGGAGCTTTGGGTGTGGGTGTGAGTTTGTGTTTGTCAGAGGCAGGCAAGAGTTGCCAGTGTAGTTAGTGAAGGATTATATATAAAATACAGCCCATGCAGTCATGCTGCACATGCTGTACACATCACTGGCAGGAGCGGACGACCTAGAACACTGTGTCATAGCACAAATACCTTTCTTCCAGGGTGTAAATAGCAGTCTTTCTTCCACAGATTCCTATGGATGCCAAGGACAGAGGTCTCCTTTGAGTGAACTCACAAATGGTGCACCCTCCTCTATCCAAGGCAAGGGAATATCCTTTTGGGAGAATGAGAAGCTCCAGAAACTCCCTATAGCTTGGGCTATCTGGAAGATGGCACAAAATTAAGTTCTGGGTTTGAGTGTGAGAGGGCAGAGCAGAAGAGCAAGAGCTGGTTTTGCCAAAGCAGACTGAAATGCCTCCAGCCTAGATCCGGGGAGCTTCCTCAGCATGAGGTTTGCATAGGCTCCTAGAGCAACCTGTTCTGGTCCCAGCACTCCTGCTTCTGGTGCAGCACCACGTTCACATGAGCCGTGCACAGCCGTGAGCGCTTCTCCCTCCCTTGCTCCTCTGTGATGCCTGTATGGACATTTCCTCTGGGATCGCTTGGGTCCCCTATATATTTTTAAAGGGCCAAAGATCATAGGATCTGGAACACCAAAATTCATACACAGCATTCAGTTCCTTAAAAATTCAAAGCACTATATAAACATTAGTGAAGCCTCATAAGATGAGGTAGGTAAGCATTATCTGCCTCTCAAGGTGTGGTGAAGTGACTTGGCTGAGGCCGGAGGCTGAGTCACTGGCAGAGCAAGGTTTACCATCCACATCTTTTTGAAATGGTGTCTCCTGGGCTGGCTGGCAAGAGCAGCATGTGGTCAAGCAATGCAGGCAGCCTGGCACCACCAGCAACCAGCATCCCCACTGCCACCACGAGGAAGATGACTGTGGGGTTACCATAATCCCCATCCTAAGGCTGCAGGGCATGAGGGCCTTCCAGCTCACCCCAGCAACAGGGCTTGGAAACTTCCATGAATTAGATTTCACTGCTGGTCTGTCAAAGTTCAAGGTGTCCTTCCTCCCTATTGGCTGTCCAACACCTCTGAACGTGACTATTTTCTTCATTTCTCAGAAGAAATGAAGAACTGGCTTCTTAGTCCTGCCTTTCCAAATTCAGGAGCAGAAAGCAACCTCTGGAAAGGTGCAGTGCTCCCCAGTGATGACGCCTCAGGACACTTGAGGAAACAGCAGCAGTGCTGTGGGAGAGTGGGGGAAGATGGGGCAAACCCAGACACTCACACACAGCTGGTGGTTTCTCATGTCATTTCTAAAAAAAAACCCCAAAACGACACTCAGGAGAGTCAATTTGGCAGTGAACACTACCAGACTAGAAACGGGTACCCGTGCTACTCTTCTGGAGGACTCGGCAGCACATGGCAATGCTGCCAGCTCGGCCAGGGATGTCGGAGGGCTTTTGTAGGCTGCCTTCTCTTCTCAGAGAATACTGGCCGGTGGGGAAAGAGGAGAGACCTGGCTCTGAATGCCGGGGTGGCAGGCAGGACAGCAGACCTCAGGCCTGCCGGGGGAGCCGGCTGGGCGGGAAGCGGCCATCCTGGGCTAGGCACGACGCCACAAGCACGGATCCCGGGCCAGGCCGGGCGTTCACACTGCGGCGGTGAAATCCCCCGGAGAACGTGACGTGACGGTTTAGGGCTTTTTTTTTTTTTTTTGGTTTGTTTTGTTGTTTTGTTTTCCAGGGCTGCCAGCCAGGCGAGGGGGGCCGCGAGGGTGCGAGGGCAGGCGGCCCGTCAGCGGCAGCGCCTGTCGGGAGGGCGCAGGGTGGAGTCTCTTACTCACCCCCCGGAGCCACCTCCAGCTTCGGCGAAACCTGTCGAGCAGTTTCCCCCGGTGGCAGGGCGGAGGGCAGGAGGGCGGCGGGAGGAGAGAGGGAGGGAGGAAACGCGCCGCCTCGGAACAGGTTTGTCCTTCTCTACCTGCTGACGTTCGGCCGTCCCAGATGATGGCTGGAAACAAAA
>VZRJ01013676.1:1183774-1201543 GCA_013397565.1 Ptilonorhynchus violaceus | reverse complement strand
CCGCAGCACCTGGGACGGGCGGCGAGGCGAGCGAGGGCCGGGCCGAGGAGCCGCCGCTGGCCGCGGGTCCCGCTCCGAGGATGGCGGAAAGAGCGAAGTCAGTGCAAGTGCTTTAAAAAAAAAAGTTATTGTGCGTCCTGTGGGAACCGAGGAGTTTAATAACTTTAAAGGAACAGGTAGGATAAATCCTGCTGCAGCTGCTGTCAGCTGGCTGTGCTGGAGGCAGGCTGATACACTTACTGCATAACCATCTGTTCACTCCTTTATCCGCACCATACACTCAGATGCGCAGATTAAAAAAAAAAAGTCAGATTGACTCTCCAGGCTGCATTCTTCAGAGGCTTCGCACTTTCCAGTGGTAATATGCAAGATGTATTCAGTGATAGCACTTTTTTTTTGGTCTTTGAGTGCCCTTTTACTTACGGCAGTGAAGCCTTTATGTTGTACTGTTTTATACGGTATTTTTCGTGTGTACAATTACTCACTTACTGCAGGCAGCTAAAGGATTATCTGGACTTTCCATCCTACCTTCATTGAATTACTTCATGTGATGTCTGCTTTTAGGACTGTGGCATTGATGGCCTGGCTTGAAGGTCTGTGGACTTAATCTGATGGACCTTAGCTAAAATGCTGGATCTTTCAAAATAAAGTTGAAGAATTGTGATTTTTCAAAAAGAAAAGGGGGGAAAAAACTACTGGAAACTGCAATTCTGCCAACAGTTTATTTTTCTTACAGAAGTGTAGTTTTGTAAACTAGGCTTTCTTCTACCTTGTGCTCATTCTTACCCATATCCAAAGTATCAAATTGAAACTAGAAATGCAATATGTTTGTTTCTATTTTACTTAACCTGCATTTAAATAAAGAAGGCAACAGAATAATTGATAAAATTGAATTTTACGGCTTTAAATTTGACTGAGAAAACTTAGGCTGCTTTATGTGTATGTTTTAAACCTTTAAACCTAACAATTTGTATACATGTATTCTTACTGTCACTTCTGTGGAATTCTGTTTGCTCCAAAAATGTGCCATCTGGCATGAACATGAGGTGCCCAAGTAAATTCGCAGGGGATTCTGCCCTCACTGAAGTCAAGAAGAGTTCTGATGTTGCCTACAGTCAAGCTGTGATCTTCAGAAGAGCTTCTAGGAGAAGGTGGAAATATTGGAAGATCAGGCAAGCCTGATACGTAAAAATGCTTCTTGGGGACAGCCTAGGAAAAGCATGATTTTTACCTACTGCTGTAACTCAGAACAAGTTAGGCAAGGTTAATTACAGCATAATAGGGTTTAATTTAGCTGGGAATGAGGGTATGGTGGCTGCTAGCAGTGTTTCTCAAACTGCAAGGCTGGCCTCCTTAGGCAAGCTTACACAAGCCCAAGGCAAATGGAAAAACACACTTTGTCTGGGACTTGGCAAACGGAGAACCCCCACATCTATTAATGATGATTCCTCATTTGCCAGGGCAAAAATTGAAATGCTCTCCCAAGGAACAGATTAATGACATGTCCCATTTAAGGGTCTGATGATTCAATAGTATTCTGTCTGGGTTCTAATATATGGCACTCCTTTTCACAGTCTCTGAGCACCTCCCAAATAGTTAAAAAGTAACACTAGTGTTCTGCACACATAGTTCTCATTAATTTCAGTGGGTGTTGAAGATGTTTAAACAGAGCAGAGCCCTGAAGAGTTGAAAATAGACTTGCAAAACACACTGTGAGTTAGATCCACAGCTGGCTTGAATCGGCATTGCCCTCTTAACTTCAGTGGAGTTACACTGATTTACACTAGCTGGGATTTGACCTAGTGTATTTTCTCTCCTGCACTATCTCCAGTTGATGAGTCTGATGCTCTCAGCTGGCTGTATCCAAGTTGTCCACTGGCTTCAGCAGGAATATTAACTGTACAAAGTAGGATTTCCAGTTTCAAGGAAATCCTCTTTGCTCTTCTTGGTGCTGATCAAGATGATCTAAGTTTTTATTTCCCTGTGTTTGACTGCAATGAGCCCTGAAAAAGTTTGGAAGGAACTTGTTTCATAGGTGGTAAGGAAAGAGATGGGATTTTTTAAGGATAATGTTAATCATGCTGGAAGAGCAAACCTGTGGAGGAGGTTCTGCTTACAAAAAGACAAGATCTTAATGTTCTTGTACTGGATTGTCCATGTCAAGACAAACCTCTGCTGATTACTTACAGAATTACTTACTGATGTTTGAATGCTGAAATTGGGGAGTGTCACAGCATTACTGAAATGTCTCTTTTATGTGTGTTTTATTCTGTGACATTTTAAAGGTACGGAATCAGGTTGATTCCTAACCATTGTTTTTCCTCTCTCAGACTGGGTGAACTCCTCATGACAGGCTTGTTTTCATAAGCTGGCAGTAAGCCATGTGGATGAACAAACAAACAAACAAAAATCCCCAACAAATACGCAATGAAAACCTCTGGGCAAACAGCCCTTCCTTGTGATATTGTCTAAGCTAAGCAAAAGCCTGAGGGGATGAAGGGAGGAGACTTTTTCTGCCAAACTTAGTAAAATGTTGCTCTGCAGTTGCAGAGCATGCCTTTAGCTCTTACTATTAAAATCTCAGACAATATTTCAGTTGCTTATCACTGGAATCTTGGCCTTTGGATAATAACATTTAATTTTTTTACTCCCTTTTAAAATGAATAGCAAAGGTATTATGACCAGACTGGGAAGATACGTGGATTATACCTTCTGGTTTTGGACTAACCCCTGGACTAAGGAGGTCTTTCTCATTGTCTGCTCTGCCCAAGAAGAGGAAGTAGAAGCACATTCCTCCCTCCCCACCCTTTTCTGTAGGCTGCTTAATGCTTTGGCAGCATCCAGGAGTTTCAGTGCACACACGAATATGTTGAGTGGGATGCTGATTGGTCAGAGATTCAGGTAGCAACACGGAGTAAAGTATGCATTCAAATCAAATTCACATTTGAATTAAGAAGGAGCAACCCGGAACACACCTTTCTTTGTAATCTACTGAATAATGCCCCTCTGCATAGGAGCAATCTAGATATTGGTGCTTCTCAGCTATTGGGTAATGCTGTAATCAGGGCATTCTAGGCACCATAGTTAGGCATCATACTTACATTCTTGAACCCGAGGGGTTGCATCTCTGAACAAGGTAGTTGCGTCTCTAAAACGTCTTAAAAATAACAGTAGAAGTTGTTTCATGGGAAACTAATGCCAAATAAAAAGTATTTATAGACGTCAGTAGTAAGCATTCATGGAGGGGTTTATGCTTCTGGAATTATAATTGCAGTGTTGTTCACACAATAAGTTTCATGCTAAGAGACCACACATCCACCACTTTAAGTATCAAAAATTCTTAGGCCTCATCTGACTATTTGCTTTATTGACCTGGGAGACACAAAAGGCTCACCCACTGCTGGAAGCTTCCAATCCTATAGACATGAATTAATAGCCATTCTTTCAGCCTGTGTAAGTTGGTGTATGATCTTCCATTTCTGTGTAGCTATACCAGCGTACCCCAACTCAGCTGCAAGTCTTGAAATTTCTCCCTGCAAGTGATCTTCTGCTCAAAAGTGGTGATGAAAAATACAGAAAATTTTTGAAAAATGTATTTTCCAAATACAGTTAATTGCCCATATCAACAGTAATAGCATCCCTGTAAGATAAATGGGGTGACAAAGTCTGTGCTTGGTAACAATGAACGCTTGATTTCTTTGCTAACTGGTTTGGTTTTGCTGCTTTTCTTTGACAAAAACCTGACAGCCTGTGATTTAGAACCTGCATGATGCTCATTTTATAGGTGTTCATGGTATCCATCAATTTCTGAGACTAAAACTTCAGTTGCCACAGTGTTTGTGGGAGGCCAGGGTGAGAGAGGTGGTGCTGGGTTAACAGGTGGACTTGATGACCTTAAAGTCTTCCAGCCTCAGCAATTCTATGAGGCTGTGAGTGCTGGTGATCATCTCACTAACAGAGACCAGTGATTTACATCTCCCTTTAGTTTACATGACTTCATGCCATCTTTTTTATGTTAGACAGATCCAGCTCACAGATGAATATTTTTTAAAATTATTATTTTCTATATTTTTGAATTATTATTATTTGGGAATACCAGTAAAGGAAATGGCTTTTGAAATCACTAATTTCTACAAGCATGTTGGCAAGGTGTAATATCTACTGTTGGAGTTTATTTTTTTCCCCGCCTTTTTTTGTGACGTATTTGAGTCCCATGAGGTGGAGATGTAGCTGTATTTGTAGCTGGAGTAGTCTTTTGCCAATTTGCCTTTTATTGGACACTGGGATAATATTCACCTGAAAAAAAAAGGTGAATAAAATTTCTAGTTGCCTGAACTAATGTTATGGTTAGTACAGACAAATGGCCATTCTCAGGTGTGATTCAACTCATCATCTTAAACTGGGTGGCTGGACTGAGACTCATTCTACCCTAAAAGTACCTGTTTCTCAGTTTGCCAGAAGGTGGGGCAGCATCACTAAATCAGCCACGAGACTTAAACATTGTGGACCATGGAGATTTGAACCCCTGTGAGTCCCCCTTCAGCCTTAGTCCAGTACAAACTCTGTAGCTGCTCTGCTCCATCAGTTATGTCCATGTAGTTCCTCAGCTGCTACGTTTATGTGAATCACCTTTTTTTCCTGCTTCTTGGAGTGCAGCAGGCAGCAATTTTTAGAACAACGGGCACTAAAATTAGAAATAAGTCAGTGACACTTTTATAGTGGCCGCATGCAGGAGTACTTGTTCCGTAGCAGTTTAACCTTCACAGTACCATAAAACAGTTGTACAGCTGGCTTTGGTGTCAAGATGAAATAAATTTATAATAATACTTAGTTACCACATTTTGTGAGTCTTACACAGAGCTATTTTTGCCAGTAGCTTTTTTCCTGACTCTGTAAGAAATCAGGACTGAGACAACTGGCCTCAAAACAAAGCCCCAACTGGTTTTTTGGGGGGCTGGGGTTTTATTTGATTATTTATTTTCCCTAGGAACATTGTGCATAGTTGATCTGGGTTAATACCCCAAATGTAATATATTGGATCTTTTTTCACTTCAGACATTTAAAATCTGTTCTAGGAAATGTCATTTTTTCTGGGTTTTGCAGCACAGCCAACTTTGTGAACCTGTTCAGTGTTGATGGTTCAGTAATTGCTCTGGTATTTTCATCCAAGTACCTTGTTAGCTTATTTTGTTAGATGGTTTTTCCCCAAAGGCTGCAGCTTCAGGATTCATGTGATTTAAAGATAACTGAGAATCTTTATTTAAGACAGTTCCTAGCTCCCATTGTGGCAGAAGGGTTTGAAATAGTAATCTGACGACACAGAAATGCTCAGAAACTGGTAAACAAATGGAATTAAAGCCATTTTTACTCTCATAATTTTTGTTGAAGGGTGGGGATGAATGATTCATTATGTCCTCTTTTTTCCTTCATTTTCCTAATACTTGGAATTGGCAATATTGCATTGTAATAAGCCTCTAAAGATGTTCTCTATTAATATTATGACATCCAAACAGAAAGCCAAATCTTTTCTCTTTCACATGGGCTTAAACCCAGAAAAACACCAGTTTTTTGGGTACACTGATGGAACAGAATAAACAAACAAAAGATGCTAAAATTGCTAAAATGATCTGTGCATTTTTCATTTCAGGTAAAACCAGTGATTCCCAATCCCTAATTCTGTCCGGCCCAATCTGTGTTTTGCCGGTCTATTACCAGATCAGAAGGCTTGTGAAGCTCGATTGGCACATGGAAAAATTACTTTCGGTGAGCTATTGAGAAGGGCAGTTTAAATTCTGGCAGCAAAAGGTATGGGAAGAGGTTCCCTCAATGACTCTATTGCCTGGAGACAGAACTCATAAGCACCTGGTTCCAGGCAAGGAAGAAGTGGCTCTGTGCACCACAGCCTTTCTCTTTCCAATGTCTTGAGCTTCCTTCTGAATTTTTCTTCTCTGGAGATCATCTTCCTGAGGAGTATGATGACCTTTGTGGATCATGTTCCTGAGTATCTTAATCTCCCTGATAGATGGACAGGATATAAAATGTGATTTAGAATTAGGAGGAGGTCAGACAGGATTTTTATTCCAATTTGATCCTTCTGCCCTCACTGTAGCCCCCATGTAAACTTGCCTCATCGGGCCATGCTCTACCATGGCACATTCACACAGCTTGATGTGGACTCAGCAGAGCTGTGCAGGTTTCTTTGGGACCACTGTTGGCTTTGTCCCTCAGCAGCACATTGCTGAGTACTAAAGGTCAAAGTGGTGGCATCCCAGGCTCCCTCTAACCAGATTCAGATGCACAATTGTAAAAGGCAGTTTTGTGCTCATGTCAAATTAAAGAATAGTGTTTTATTGTTTTCATAGACTCAAAGTTTATGAGGCCACAAGAGGATATTCACATGACACTAACTTTAGATGGCATGTGTGAGAGGTTTATCTTCCCAGACGTCTCCAAAGGGAGGACAGAGGACTGTAGCAAGGCTGCTGGACAGAATCCCCTTTGCTATAGAGGGAGTGTAGAAGTCCTGCTTACATCAAATGCATGTCAGGAGGCAGTGTGAATGCCTTCCATTGGGATAATCTAGTTCCCTCTCTTTCATAACACTGCTAATAGGATGTCCCTGGAATATTTATGGTTTGGAGTGGAACACATCTTTAACAAGGACATGTGGTCCAACTGAAAAAATAAGGCAATTTCCAGACTCTCTAAAATAAACAGGAGATTCATCACATATAATAATGTTCACGTCTTCCCTCTCTATTTTTCTTTCCCTAGTAAATACAAACATATTTTTCCTGGCTCTTCTTATGCATTCCATTTGGTAATGAGGGTTTGAAGAAAAAAAGAGAGTGACCACACTACTCTAAAAACAAGCACTGGATTTTTATGTTTGTGCAGACTGTGTATTAAGGACCTAATATTCCAGGAGAGGCCAGCCTCCTGCAAAGTCATGCCTTTCCAAACCCAAAGACTAAACTTAGCTCCAAAATCCATATTTAGACTTAATTTTAAGTGGTCTAGAAATTCAACATGTAGGATACTGCATCTTCCAGCCTGTCAGTATCCAGGAACATGGGCATTGTGAGTATTCATAGGCTGTCCAATATTCATCACATCTAGACTGGTGTTGGCCTGAACCCATGCAGCCGAGACTTTAGATGCTGTTTAGTAATGCTATAGTGATCAGTAAACAGTGTTTCTATCACAGAGTCTGTGGAAATGGCTCCATGAAACTATGAATTATTTTTACTTGTTATTTATTGATCAATAAAGACAAATACAGAAGGTGTTTGTGTAAAACTGTGGGGTTTTTTGACAGAAAGAGAGAGAGCTAACCTGGCTTCAGGTGTCTTCCCACTGAGAACAGGTATTAATAGTCTTCCATGTACCACAAGTTCCAGAAAGAGCATAAAGATTATAGTCATCTTTTTATATAATGTCTCTTAGGAAATTTTCTGAATATAATGGTAATAATAATAAGTTGCTGCCCATCTTCCTTTAAGAGCTGACTTTTCAGCATGGGTAAGCCTTGTGCAAAAGATCTCCTTTACTGCTGGTAGCAGCTGCTCTGTCCTGGGACAGAAGTTCATTCGGAGACAAGAAGAGCCAGCTCTGGGACCTGAGTCCCTGTATCTACTTTGCCACATTTAGCTATCCCAGCATTCATATAACTGGGACAGTTATGGAAAAAAAAAAGACCATGAGCTGACCTAATTGTAATGGCAAACCATCCATTCCTGTGCCCCTCCTTCTCATGTGTGGGTTGTTAGTTAAAAAAAAGAAAAAAAGCAAAGGCCATTTGTTTGGTGATAGCATGTGCTCTGTCACCTTATGTATCCAAGCAGGAGAGAAGATGAAACTGTTAAAGTCCCAGTGCCATAGGGTCTAGTCTGGATGGCTTAGGTCTTTCATTTGGGTGTTTTCAATCATGACTTTTGGGTCCCTGATGTTGATAAAATTGAAACTATCATAATCTTTGCCAAGGTCAGTCAGCAGCATAACTGAAGACTTTACTGTTGTCACCATCCCTGTGACTCTGAGTGGCTGGAAGTCTGGGGTGAGTATGTGCAGCCTTGTCAAAACTGGGGTTATTCCTGACTGTGTACTGGAAATTGAGCAAGATCTGTTAGGGAGCTGAAAATAATAGGTTATTGTGGGGCCAGGAGAGCTGCTGTGTTGCCAGAGGAGCTGGAAGCTCTTGCTGTTCATGGAGTAGATAAATGGTGGGCTGGCAGTGGGTGGATGGGTATCTCTCTGCAGGATTGGCGTGGGGAGGCACTGGCCTAGGAAAGCAGCCAGACAATGTGTTTATTGTGCTGTACTAAGCTCATGCTTCTGTGTGTGTTTGATAAAAGAGGTGAAAGGAAGGCAAGAAAGTGATGGGTGCCCTGGTGTGGGATTTAGGATGAATGTGTTAGGAAAGGGGTAGAAAAGAGAGTATCTTAGGTATTCATTTATTTTGGGGTCTTTGTCGATGAAAGTATGGTTTTTGATCTCTCTCCCCTAGTGAGGCATCTTCCTTTGTGTGGGAATGCTACTTTTTTGCCCTTTGTCTTTGCTTGTTCTCTCTGTTTCCTTCTCTTTTTCCTCATCTCCTTTCATCTTCACACGTCTTCTTCCTGACTGTTTCCAAAATCCTGTTTCACTCTAACCTCTTCCTCCAATCCCACCTGCCAGAAGGATCATCAGAGGAGAAAGTAACGTTTGTTGCTCAAATCTGTTGCTAGTTTTTCCAGGTTAGACCCAGTTATGGTTTAGTTAGCAGAATCAGTGAACCAGGGAGATTGCCTCTCCCAGTTATTGTTTTAGTCTTCTGAAGAAGATGTGTCTGAATTCTGTTCTCCCCCACTGGAAACAAACTTTTCCTTTGTTTGAATGATCAATTTGCATCTGTTCTGTGATGGACTGTTTTGTCTCGATGTGTTTAGCAGAGCTGGCTGAAAACTTCTCAGCTATGCAGGAAAAGGAGCCAAAATTTGATACATTGTCCTATAAATAAGGGTATTGACCAGGTGTCTTCTGCAATAGGAAAGAAAAACGTTGGGGGAAAGATCCTGGCTTGGTGTCCCTACTGTTGTGAGGGAGATGTATGTGTATGAGAGCCAAAAAGATCTTCCCTTTTTCCACAGCAGGGTCTGTACCTCCTGGCCTGGCTTTCTAGAGCTCTGGCAAAGGGAATAGAGGCACTGGAGCTCATGGTCATTTGGCCACGTCTGGCTGCCTGCGGCTCTAAACAGCTGCTTACTTTGCCAGTAGCTGGAGCTGGCAAGGACTGCTCTTCATTTCCCCCATGTATGTTGACTCCTGGTTCAGGAGGGCCCAGAGATACGTTGGTAAGCCCATAGGAGCCTCATGTTCCAGTAAAGTATTTGCAGCTTGAAAATATCTGAGTCTGAATGGGTACAGAGGGAGTGCTTTTCCAGTTTAGGGAACCATTTGTAGTTTGAACTGTCATATTTTGCAAGAGCCTGTCATCACTTTTTGTGTCATAGACTCTCCAGCAATGTTTTCCATGTGCAAGACTGATGCTGTCACACCCCCTCTCTGCCTTGTTTCACAGAGAACTGCACTGATTCTCCTTTTATTTCTCAGGCTGTCAGTGCCCCAACAGTGGTTCATGTTTTCACCCTTTCTATCCTAGGACAGAGAAAAAAACAATATACAGCCAAAAATTCACTGCCAAAGTTGAATGACTAGAAAAAGAAGGTTTTTCTGAAGAAGATTGATCAATGAATTGGTTGGTCTAGCCACTTGATTTTAAAAACTCCTTTGTAAAGCACGCTCACACAAGATGGGGTGGGGTGAGGTGGGGAGAGAAAGAGAGAACTATTGATTGTTTGCTCTTTGATTTGTCTATTGCGGACTGAGAACTGGCTGAATGGCAGGTCTCAGAGGGGTGTGATCAGTGACACGGATGTGATACTGTGTCCAGTTCTGGGTTCCTCAGTACAAGGGAGACATGGAGCTGCTGAAAATAGTTCAGTGGAGGGCAACAAAGATGATTAAGGGACTGGAGCATCTATTGTAAGGAAAGGCTGAGGTAGCTGAGCCTGTCCAGCCTTGAGACGAGAGGACTGAGAGGAGACCTCAAAGTGTGTAAGTATCTGAAGGGAGGACAGCAAGAGGATGTAGCCAGGCTCTTCTTGGTGCTGCTGAGCAATAGGATGAGATGCAATGGCGAGGAACTGCCACCTCAACATGAGGAAGAACTTTACTGTGAGGGTGACTGAGCACTGGAACAGGCTGCCCAGAAAGGCTGTAGAATCTCCCTCACTGGAAATATTCAAAAGCTGTCTGGACACAATCCTGAGTAACCTGCTCTGGGGAACCCTACTTGAGCAGGGGGTTGGACCAGATGGCCTCCAGTGGCCTCTTCCCTCCCAAACAATCCTGTGATTCTGAGAAATGTGGTTTTGATGGGCACCTTTTCTAATGTGCGGAAGGCACGGGCGCGTTCCCGTAGTGCCGTGCAGGTATTCCCGGTGTCCCCGTGCCAGCTGCCGTGTCCCGGAGCCCCCGAGCGCCCGTGCCCGGTTCGGCGCGTCCCGGGCGATTCCTGGCGGGGCAGCGCCACCTGCCGGGAGTGCCCGGCACCGGCCGCGGGCGGACCAGGAGCACCGCGGATGGATGGATGGATGGATGGATGGATGGATGGATGGATGGATGGATGGATGGATGGATGGATGGATGGATACTCGCTGGTGTGTGTCTTTCCCCGGGTTTGGGTTTCCAGCGCCTCCAGTGTAGTTCTCTTGATTACCACTATCTTTCAATCAAAAAGCTCCTGCCTGTTGCTGTGAGGGATATCTGCTCTGAGGAGCCAATGGGTGGATGAAATATAATCACCTACCCTCTTCTTTGCCTCTTACTGGCAAACTAGCCCCTTTTTGGTTGAGAGACACAATCTTCTCTTTCCAAATAAATTTACTTAAAAATTGAATTTGGGAAATTGAGCCTCTCTGCTTGATTAAAGGATTAATAAGGTGTTTGGTTTTGGTTGGAGCCATACGAAAAAGGCACTCAAGATCCAATGTGGTGAAGGAAATAAATCAGCAAGTTCTCCAGGAAGAAAATGTGAGCTTAGAAGAGATACAAGACGAGGCCGTACCGAGCTCTCTGTAGCACATTTTCTGACATTGTTCCTTATGATGTAATCCTCATTCTGTAGGAGGGGAGGAGGTTGCACTTCCAGGCTGTAAGCTGTAAATGCTGCTGCTGTGCATGGCCAGCAAAGCTGCTTCTTTCTTCTGCAGCTCCTTGGGTATTCTCATGTTTGTTGTGATGCTATCTTACCTTTGATGAAAATATGGTTGTGTAGAACTTGATGTTTGTTTTTTAAACGAGTCTTCTGTCACAAAGCAGACTGTCCCTGGGAACACCTCCATGTGCACCGTACTGGGGAGAGGGGGAACTATTTGATGAAGGCTGGAAGCCAGCGCTGGTTTGTTCCCTTTCTCTTTGTCGTTTCCCCTGCGTGAAGTCTCACGTAGGTCCCGTTTGCTGCCCAGGACTCTCACAGCCCCAGGAGAGGGTTTCCCGGCCATCCGGAGTCACTCAGCTAATGTGAGGAGGAGGAAGAGGAGGACAGTTGGCTGATGCCAGTTCACGCCCCTGAAGCGGAGCGAAGTTTGCCTGTGGCACCCTGTGGGTGGGCAGCGCGGGGCTGCTGCCTTGTTTAAGGAACAGGTGATTTTCCTTGCTTCTCACGCTGTTTGTGTGGGCTGGGTAACGCAAACCTGTCACGGGAGAGAGCAGAACAGTCCTCTGGGCTCGCACTCCTGCGGGAGCGTCCATCACCACCCGTCTCTTGCAGTTCCTGCGATCCCTCTGCCAAAGCCATAAGGAGACTAAACCATAGCGCCCAGCTGTTGTCAGAAGCTCTTTTTGCTTTGACATCNGGGGCCGCTCTCCAGGGTGCTGAACCGCCGCCCGCCGCCCCTCTCCGGCCCCGGAAGGCGCCGCGAGGTTCCCATGTCCCCGGCAGCACGGAAAGGGGACCAGCCTTTTTGCCGCCCCCCTGTTCCGCACAGCCTTCTCGGAGACCCCCCAGAGGCGTGTCCCGCACCGAGGCAAAAGGCGTTTCTAACCGGGCAGGCAGAGCATGGAAAAAGTAGTACTCACTCCCACCCTCCCCTTCGGAAACCACCCAACCAAACATTGAAAAGGAGGCAGTCGTGGGCTTTGGGGTTTTTTTTTCGGTGTGTTTGTTTTTGTTTTGTTTCTTTGTTTTCCGCTCTTCCTACGGGTTGTGGTTGCTCAAATGCACCTGGGCAGAAGTCACTGCAATGGTATTAGAACCCCAGATCTACAGTGCAAGAAGGACACAAATGTCCCTGGGCAGGCTGTTTCACAGAGGAGATGGTAGCTAGGGCTGAGCATAAGAAGCATCTAGGCAAGCAAGTGAGGGTTAAACGGGCATGATTAGGGTGACAAGAAATTAAACGGGAGACCATGGACTGAATACTGTCTCTCTTTATGACTTGCAAATTAGAATGGAAATTAAAAAGCCTGAACACAGAGATCCCCACGCCTCCCAGACACGGACAACTGAGCAAAAGATTGTCTGTAACTGTCTTTCATTAAGTGGTGTCAGGCTTTCCTTCCCCTGACCTTCACCAGTTGTTTACAGGAGGGTTTTCGATCTCCCCTTGGAAAGCAGGGTCACGAAGAGGCAGGAGGCCAAGACAGAGCAGACCTGAGATCAGCTCTGAGCTGCCAAGCCCAGGCAGTGACAGGAGAGCCCTTGCACCAAGCTGTTTTACCCAGCCCTCCCTACAAGGCAGGTCATGACCTGGGGCTTACTTAAGCCCCTGCTTTGCTCCAGACTCGTGAGATCCACGTTGTGGCCTGAATTGCCCTAAGTGCAGGTGGGACATGGTCTTGGCATGGCAGGGAGCCCCATTACTGTGGTGGGAACTGGAAAGGGGTCCTGCAGGCTGGGCTGGGCCCCACAGGACAACAGGTGTGGCAAGGAAGCACCGTTGAAATGAGCAGAGAGCAGAGCCCCAGGAAGAGGTACCCAAGCGCAGTGCTGGAAGGAGAGCTACCCAGAGGCTGGACGGCGTTGGCTAACCTGGCTCACCTCGGGGGCAGAGAGGAAATCTGCCTCAGAGCGTGAATTTAACCACTCTCCTCTGTGTGTCCTCTCCGTCCCTTCTGGTGCAGGCGTATCCCGCCTGCGGAGCCACCGCTGAGCCACTGCAGAGTCACCGCGCAGCTGGTATCTTCCTAACTGGCGACACGGAGGGGGCCGGGGGCTTCTCCGAACACCCTCCCCCGGGCCCCAGGGGTGTCCCAGGCGGTCGGTCCAGCCCTGCAGCTTCAGGCGGGCACCCCCAGGTCTCCAGGGTGGTCGCGTCGCCACCTGCGTGTGAACAGGCGCGGGGGAGGGCGGGGGGCTGTGTTTGCGTTCCACGCCGGTTTCACCGATACGATCGTTATTTTCTCCACTCTCTGCAAGGGCTGAAGTTTCCCTTGATGGTCTCAACTGCCCGCCCCGCAGATCAATTAAACCCAGAGCCGGCCTGATCAACATAAAGGGGAGGCCACACAGCAAACAAACAGACCAACCCAAAATAAACCGGCGCCCCCGCGGCTCCCAGGCCCCCCCGCGCCCCCCGGGCAGCCCGCGGTGGAGAGCGCCCGGGAACGCCCCGAAACCTGCAGTGCCCCGCGGAGAAACAGCTCCCCTTTACCCGCAGGGAGCGGGCTCGGACACCCCCGGAACCCTCTCGGCTGCCCCGCGGGCCCCGGGGCTCTCCGAGAGGGACGAGGCCGGGGGAAGACGCCTCGGGGGCGGCGGGGAAGGGGGGTCCCCGGGGAGTCCCGCTGTCCCCCTCCGAGGTCCGGGCCCCACTTGGGTTGCCTCAGGGCCGGCTTTGAATCGGGCCGTGCCCGCCTCCCCTGGCCGCCCTCCCAGCCCGCTCCGCCATCGCTCTCTTTAAAGAACCACTCATTTATCGTGTTTTCCTAATTATGTTTTATTTAGCTATTCATGAGCTATTTGGTGTTCCACTGACTAGGGTTATTCCTGCTCTGCTTTCCTTTCTCTCCCTCCCCCTCTTCCCTTGCTTTGATGTCCTCTTGCATATTATACAAACAAGATCAAAAGCTACTTTTACCACCTCCACCCACCTCACACAATATTTGTTACGGGAGAAAGTGTGTTTCGGGTCAAAACGCTGGCTTGTTAGAGAGAGGTACTACCCAGCTGAAACCGGGGGGAGGGAGGGGAGAATGGGGAGGGGGGACATAACACCAAGTGCATGAACTTTAAAGTGAGCCCTATTACCACGTTATTTAAAGGTCTGATCGTGTCAGGTATAATACTGAAGAAAAATGTTATGTCGGACAAAATGCTTATATTTTCCTGCGGTATTAATGAGAAGCTTGCCCTGGGCTATTTCCCCATCTCAGAGGGCAGCAGATGCGGAAAGTCCTTGGGGAGTAGATCTTTGAAATTTCATCAGCATTCATGGGTGACCTAGCCTTTTCAAGCACAATGATAGACATGATAAATCATCTTTGCAACGTATTCTAATTATCTTCTATATGGCCAGGTTGCCTCTCGAAAAGCAGAAATCTAACACTTTTCCATATTGCTTCCAGATTTCAGTGAGGGTGTCAAAAGTCTTGTGCCATCCTTCCTCCCTGCTGCCGACCATGTTGTGTGACATTAGCCCTAAACCCCTGAGTGTGCCGGAGTCAAACTACTCTATTAAGTTACACGCTTGCCTGTATTGAACTAAATTTAATTCCTTTCCTCTCTTACCCAATGAAATTATGTGGTGCAGTGTAAGATAGGATTAGAAGTATATCATTATAGCAATTAATACTATAATGCCTCCATGATTAGTGTGCTACATTGAATTTCATGGATTTTTGCTCACTGTTGCCTAGATTTCCCCTGGGTCCTCTAGCCCAAACCATTGTATTCTTAGTAAATTAAATGTGAAATCACAGCAATATACTTAATAAATCCACTATCACCTGTATGGTGTATTAATAAAGGAGTCCAGTGCAACCTGTACAGCATCACCTCACAGGCTGGGATGCACACACTGGGAAGGCCATTTCCCTCGAGGTGGGAGCTGCCTGCCATGTCCCTCCTTTCCTGCCCAACTTTCTCTCTGCTTGCAGAGCAGGCCCAGGGGAGCAGAACTGTGGGAGCCCAGCACTGCTCACCCCAAAGCAGGGCACAAGGGCAATGGATTTAGGCTTGTGGCTTGCATAGGGAAGGCCTTGCCCCATGGTTATTTGTGGAAGGGAATGCATTGCAATGAAGTAACCCCACACTGTGCTTGGGGACTTGGATGAAATCCCCCACCCAGGGAGGTTCAAGCCTTTTCCCACTTCCCCTCAGGGAAGAGGAGGGGGTCTTTAAAGAGAAGCCTGTTTGAAGTGGCCCTGATGGAAATGGGGTTATTTCAGAGGTACAGTAATGGCTGTCTGGTTATCTGCAGCCGGGGCTCTGTGGCGGGAAGATAAGATATTTATTAAGAGACCCGTTTTAATGCTCAGGGATCGCTTTCAGAGGGCCCAAGAAAAATGGACTTTATCTAGTATATTATTATGTACAGTCACCCTGTTGATGTTTTACTTTAGTTTAGACACCCTGAATAAGAGGTAATAACTTTCCCTTCAGTTTGTTTATCAGCAAGACACCTGAGGGCAGTGGGGTGGGGAGATATTTGCTTTAATAGGGGTGATTAAAGGGAGACTCTCCAGGATTAGGGTTGAGGTTGGGGTTGCACAGGGACCCTCAGTGCCTGACATTCAGGGCATATTTTAGACCCAGAGCTTCCTAGGGAAGCTTTGCCAAGAGTCAGGGAAGAGGGACAAACTGTGGTGGTGAAGGGAGATGTGGTGGGCTGGAGGTGGCCTGATGACAGGGAAGACCTGGGCTCTCCTTCGGGCCAGACCAGCATGGTGTGAGTGCTTAAATTTGGTTGGTCCGGAGATGTGGGGGATGGGGAGAGATGCCTTAGGCCTTCTCCAAAGCAGGCAACAATCCTCCCTGGCCTGACCAAGTTTTTCTCTGCTCTTGGACATTTCCAAGCCACGGTGGGAAAGACACCAGTGCATGGCAAATGACATTTCATGCTTCTGGTTCTGGTGATGGGCACTGTTCTACCTCATGCTGAACAGCTGAGCTGAGAGCCTGGGTGGGGACAATTTTTACCTGGACTGTTGATGTCTGTACCACCATTCGCTTGTATAGTTTTTCCTTCTGCCCTCCACCCACTTCTTCTAACTCCTTTGGTAATGTGATACCTTCCAAGAACGGGGTTCTTCAGTGTCAGAGGAACATCCCAGTTGTGCAGGGGAGGGTGGTGAAAGACTTCGAATGCATAGTGGTACACAGCAAGACAGGAGGCTGGGACAGGGCTGGTGGAAGGTGAGAAGGTGGGTCTGTGCAAGGTGGGCCGGGGACTGAGTCCCTGCAGACACCATTCCCGGGGGGGTTCAGTCAATGTAACACATTGACACATCTCTGGTCTGAGATGTGGACATCAGGAAGGGACGCAATGAGGAGCCAAACAAATCCTTGCACCTTTGCTGTAAGCATCTCACCACTCTCATCCTCCTCTCCTCCCTCCCAGCACTGCTTCGGTGCCTGCCTGTTACATCTGTATGCCTCCATCCTACAGAGACACCCATTAACCCACTTACTTCATCTAACACACAGAATCATCATTAGCTGGAAGCCCAGGACAGACAACTGAGTAAATTCCGAATAAAGATAAACTACAGTGTCCTTTCATGGCCATAGAGATTTAAGACCTCTTCTCTTGTCTCTGTTCTCTCTTCTCTCCCTCTATTTACTTCTCCTCCCTCCCTCTCCCCCTCCTTCCCTCTCTCAATTCCCATTCCCCCTCCTCATCGCTATCCCTNGCCGGGATAAACAGATTATTCAACTCCCTTTCACTGCAGGCCGTATGAAGCTGGATAATGCTTTTGTCAGAGGGGGATTATTTGTTTAGCGGGAAAGTACGCGGGAAGGGATTAGAGCTTTGCCCGGAGCCTTCTCCCTGCTTCGCCAGGGAACCGCATCCATCCCGGCCGCCCCGACGGGACGGGCCGCGCCTTGGCGGAGACCCCCGAGCTCCGCCCGGCCCCCAGGCTGGGACACGCGGCGGAGGCGGCGGCCGGAGAGGCAGCCTGCAGGGAGGGCTGCCCGCCCCGGGGGCAGCCATGGGGAACCTGTGTCCCGGCCCCTCGATGCGGAGGAGCTCGCTCCCTCCTGCCGTCCTCACCCCCTGCAAATAAAATTAAGCAGTGGGGAGAAAAGAGGGGGAAGCTTTTTGGAGGAGTGACAAGCCGGTTCCCTTCCGGAAAGTGCTTTACCTCTGCTCCCTCAGGCTTTCCTTTTTTCTTTTTTTTAACCTTCTCNCAGACAACTGAGTAAATTCCGAATAAAGATAAACTACAGTGTCCTTTCATGGCCATAGAGATTTAAGACCTCTTCTCTTGTCTCTGTTCTCTCTTCTCTCCCTCTATTTACTTCTCCTCCCTCCCTCTCCCCCTCCTTCCCTCTCTCAATTCCCATTCCCCCTCCTCATCGCTATCCCTCCTTTCCTCCTTCCCTCCCCGCTTCTCTGCAGCACCCACCGTCCCGTAGCTCTCTCCCGACGTGCGGGGCTCCGGCCGGGGCCAGGCTGCGGGGCAGGAGCTCAGCCCTGCCCAGGACGCAGTTGCGGGTGGGAGCAGCGGGCCCGGCTGCCCCCCGCCCTCCGCTCGGCAGCAACCGCTGGCCGGGCGGGGCGGCCG